>JAXLNO010003810.1:0-143135 GCA_038087875.1 Malacoraja senta
CAAGAAGGATAGATCAAGAACGATGTTGCTGTACTGAGGGATAGCCAAGTCTATCCCTCATTGCTAGCAGCTGATGGCAAGCGGCTGTAAAGTGGGAACTGGCGCCGCTGGGGGGGGGGGGGGGAGTTCCTTTCACAGCGTGTAACCTCAATTGGTCCCTTGTTCGCGCTGACACAGGAGTTGTCCGCTGTCCTCTTATCCATCACCCGCTGACCCACTCTGTTTAGAGAGCACTGCCAGAGGTGAACGGGCCGGCAGAAGGCGCTGAGGTCCCGGCGGCCACTTGTAGCCACGCGAGCTGCTTCCATCCCCGGCTACAATGCGGCAGCGGTGAGTGAGTGGGTTACTGGCATGATCCCCGATCCCCGATCCCCGATCCCCGACCCCCTCCTTCTCAACGCTGCTGCCCTCCCCGCAACTTTACCCCTGGCCAGACTCCCCACACGCTGCGAAAGGAACTCTCCCTCCGATTGGTCCCTTGAACTAGTATTGTCATTCAATAAGATCACAACTGATTCAACTTGTCCTGGTGTGCTCCCATTTTTCCCACCATCTCTCCACCTGCCGTCACCCTCCACGCCCCAACCATTCAGTAATTCAGAAAGAAGGAGATTTGCAAGAATTGTTACTTTCTTTATTTTTATATTTTATTTTTACAGAGAGGAGAACAATCTGCGCATGAGCAGTTTAAGATTTTTTTAAAGCCAACTGACTGCCTACCCTGAGTAATCACTCACGGCACGTGCCTGAATATGACTCATTTATAATTATATATTTATATTTCTATGAAAATTGTTCCCAATTGGGCCCTGCACCTCTTAAGGCCGGCCCTGCGAGACCCAGCCCAGCCCGGAGTCGGAGATTCCACTGATGTCGCCAAACGGAAAAGGAAAACTCAGACAACCAGCCGTCCAGCGCCCGCTGTGAGTCCCCATCGCACAGTCAATTCCTCTCTGGTCCCCCTCGTTGGCTCCTCCCACCCTGTCTGTTCTCCGAGCTCTCTCCCCCCCCCCCGCCCACACACCCCTCTCCCCCCACAACCCCCCCCCGCCCACAAACCCCTCCCCCCACAAGCCCCGTTGGCCATACACGCCCCGCCCACACACACACACACACCCCCACACCTCCCTCACACACACACACCCATATACACCCCCCACACACCCCGCCGCCCAAATCCCCACACCCACACCCCCCGCCCCCACAACGCCCCCTCCCCAACACACACAAACCCCCCACCCCCACATCCCACACACACACACCCCACCCCCACTACCCCCTCCTCTACAACAGCCCCTCCCCACAACTCCCTGTCCTCCACAAAAGACCCTCCCCCACAATCCCCCCCTGCCCCCACAACCGCCCCATGCCCCCACAACCCCCCATCCCCACAACCCTCCCCCCCTTCCCCCACAAACCCCCGCCCCCTCACACCCCTCCCCCCGGCTCACACCCGTCCCCCACACAACCCCCCCACAATACTCCCTCCACAATCCAACCCATTCACACACTTCCCCCCCCCACACACACATCCTCCTCGCCCACACACACCCCCCTCCCCCACACCTCCCCCACACCTCCCCCACATCCCTCCTCCCCCCTGCTACTCCCCTCCCGCCCACATACATACCTCCCTCCCGACCCCACAAACCCCTCGCCACACCCCCCCTTCACCCACACCCCCATCGCCCCACACCACCCTCTCCCCCCTCCTACGCCTCCCCGTCCACACCCCCCCCTCCTCCCCTCCCACCCCCCCCCACCACACACCCCATTTCCCTCCTCCCCTTCTCTCCTCGCCTACCACACATGGGAGGGAGTGCTGGGGAATGAGGGGAAATGAGCTGTTAGGGGCTATGGGTGAGTTGTGGAATATTGCGTTGGGGGAACGGGTTGCGGGTCCCAATTAGTCTAGTCTATTATAAACGTCTAGTCTATTATGACGGTGGATATGCAATGGAAGCCATTTAAAGACTGCATGGATGAACTACAACAATTGTTCATCCCAGTTTGGCAAAAGAATAAATCAGGGAAGGTAGTGCATCCGTGGATAACAAGGGAAATCAGTGATATTATCAAAACAAAAGATGAAGCATACAAATTAGCCAGAAAAAGCAGCCTACCAAGGGACTGGGAGAAATTCAGTCCAGCAGAGGAGGACAAAGGGCTTAATTATGAAAGGGAAAATAGTTTATGAAAGAAAACTGGCAGCGAACATAAAAAGTGACTGCAAAAGTTTTTATAGATATGTGAAGAGAAAAAGATTAGTTAAACGGGCGAATTGATCATGGGGAACAAGGACATGGCAGACCAATTGAATAACTACTTTGGTTCTGTCTTCACTAAGGAAGACATAAATAATCTGCCGGAAATAGCAGGGGACACGGGGTCAAATGAGATGGAGGAACTGAGTGAAATCCAGGTTAGCCGGGAAGTGGTGCTAGGTAAATTGAATGGATTAAAGACCGATAAATCCCCAGGGCCAGATAAGTTGCATCCCAGAGTACTTAAGGAATTAGCCCCAGAAATAGTGGATGCATTAGTGATAATTTTTCAAAACTCTTTAGATTCTGGAGTAGTTCCTGAGGATTGGAGGGTAGCTAATGTAACCCCACTTTTTAAAAAGGGAGGGAGGTAGAAAACGGGGAATTACAGACCAGTTAGTCTAACATCGGTAGTGGAGAAAATGCGAGAGTCAGTTATTAAAGATGGGATAGCAGCACATTTGGACAAATTCATTGGACAAAGTCAGCATGGATTTATGAAAGGTAAATCATGTCTGACGAATCTTATAGAATTTTTCGAGGATGTGACTAGTAGAGTGGATAAGGGAGAACCAGTGGATGTGTTATATCTGGACTTTCAAAAGGCTTTTGACAAGGTCCCACATAAGAGATTAGTATACAAACTTAAAGCACACGGTATTGGGGGTTCAGTATTGATTTGGATAGAGAACTGGCTGGCAGACAGGAAGCAAAGAGTAGGAGTAAACGGGTCCTTTTCAGAATGGCAGGCAGTGACTAGTGGGGTACCGCAAGGCTCAGTGCTGGGACCCCAGCTATTTACAATATATATTAATGATTTGGACGAGGAATTGAATGCAACATCCCCAAGTTTGCGGATGACACGAAGCTGGGGGGCAGTGTTAGCTGTGAAGAGGATGCTAGGAGGCTGCAAGGTGACTTGGATAGGCTGGGTGAGTGGGCAAATGCATGGCAGATGCAGTATAATGTGGATAAATGTGAGGTTATCCATTTTGGTGGCAAAAACAGGAAAGTAGACTATTACCTGAATGGTGGCATGCAGGTGCAGCAGGCAGTGAAGAAAGCGAATGGTATGTTAGCATTCATAGCAAAAGGATTTGAGTAATGGAGCAGAGAGGTTCTACTGCAGTTGTACAGGGTCTTGGTGAGACCACACCTGGAGTATTGCGTACAGTTTTGGTCTCCAAATCTGAGGAAAGACATTCTTGCCATAGAGGGAGTACAGAGAAGGTTCACCAGACTGATTCCTGGGATGTCAGGACTTTCATATGAAGAAAGACTGGATAGACTCGGCTTGTACTCGCTAGAATTTAGAAGATTGAGGGGGGATCTTATAGAAACTTACAAAATTCTTAAGGGGTTGGACAGGCTAGATGCAGGAAGATTGTTCCTGATGTTGGGGAAGTCCAGAACAAGGGGTCACAGATTAAGGATTAGGGGGAAATCCTTTAGGACCGAGATAAGAAAAACATTTTCACACAGAGAGTGGTGAATCGCTGGAATTCTCTGCCACAGAAGGTAGTTGAGGCCAGTTCATTGGCTATATTTAAGAGGGAGTTAGATGTGGCCCTTGTGGCTAAAGGGATCAGGGGGTATGGAGAGAAGGCAGGTACAGGATACTGAGTTGGATGATCAGCCATGATCATATTGAATGGCGGTGCTGGCACGAAGGACCAAATGGCCTCCTCCTGCACCTATTTTCTATGTTTCTATGTTCTGGCAACATCCTTGTAAATCTTCTCTGCACTTTTTCCAGTTTAACAACATCCTTCCTGTAGCAGGGTGAGCAAAACAGAACACAATACTTCAAATGTGGCCTCACCAATGTCTTATACAACTGCAACATGACCTCCCAACTTCTATACTCAATAATCTAACTAATGAAGGCCAATGTGCTGAAAGCCTCCTTGACCAACTTATCTATGTGTGCAGCCAATTTCAAGGAACCATGTACCTGCACTCCGAGATCCCTTTCCTCTACAACCTTCCCCAGATCCCTGCTATTCACTGGGATGCTCCTCCCCATGTTAGACTTGCCAAAATGGAACATCTCGCACTTATCTACATTAAACTCCATTACCCATCATTCCTCAGCCCACTCGCCCAGCTGATCAAGATCCTGCTGTAATTTTTGATAACCATCTTTGCTGTCTACGATACCGCCCACTTTAGTGTCATCAGCAAACTTGGCAAACATCCAAATTGCTGATATAAACCATAAACAGCCCATGGGCCCAGCACTGATCCCAGAGGCACACCACTAGTCACAAGCCTCCAGTCTGAAAAGTAACCTTCCCACCATCACCATCTGCTTCCTTCCATGAAGCCAATTCTCATGTATTTATAAAATCTCTTGGGATTATCCATAATGCGATCTGCCAGAACTATCTGCTACCCCTTTTAGTCTTGCTGACTTTCCTTCGTATGTAAGCTCCACATTTCCCGAAACTCCTCCAGGAATACATACTTGATCCCAGCTGCCTATACCTGTCTAAAAGCCCTGTCTCACGTTGCGAGTTGACCCACGAGGTGCCCCGAGCGAAAGACTCGTGGTTGTGCACGAGATTCCAAGTGTATGCTCAAGAGTTTAACCGAGTTCCCACGGGTATTACTCAAGTTTGCCGTTAACTGTCATTTCTGCGATGTTCCAAGTTCGTCTCCCGAGTTAACAAGTTCCTTTCCCGAGTTACTCTTGAGCCAACCTTCAATGAAGGTCTGTTTTAATAAGCAACATCTCCATCCTGCGGCTTTGAGTTAAAGATAGAATTCAGCGCGGCCGCATCTATTGATGTGACCTACAAAGGGAAAATGCGCACCGTCAGTGCTAGAGCAGTTATACTGATGATTGTTTGAAACACACATCACGTAGTTAGAAGACCAGCAGGCGGAGGTTTGCTATATTTTAATTGAATTTACTGCCAGGTCTACACACTGCGGGAGACTGGAGTTGAAATCTTTGAATGTGCACGGGTGCGCACATCAGATTGTTGGGAGACGGAGCTCAGGGTTCGCCTCCTAGCTGCTTTGGTGCCCAGGCGTGAGTTGAGGTGGAGGGAGGTTGGGGGGGGGGGGGTCAGGTTAAACTCACCCATTTGACAGAGGCAGAGGATTACGAGGATCCAGCGAGACTTGGACTGCATGGAGAGCCGAGACTGCCCCGCTGGTGGCCAACTTCCCCCTGTCCTCCGTCGCCGCTCCCAGCCGGCAGGAGCTGTGCATGGAGCCCGCCACGGGAGTCGTGTCTGACTGCCTGGGCAGCCTGAGGGAGGCAGATGCACCCTGCCCGGGGAGAGGCCGCGGAGAGACTGCGGGGGGAGTACCTCACTCTGACTGTGATAGGGAGAGACAGAGGCACACACGCACACACACACACACACACAGTGTGGAGTTCCTCTGACTGACTGACTGTGTGTGGGTGTGGGGGGGTGGGACAGAGAGAGAGAGAGAGACACACACACAGGCAGCGTAGAGTACCTTTAACTGTGTGTGTGGGAGAGACAGACACACACACGCAACGGGCAGTGTGTACCTCAGTCTGTGTGTGTGTGTAGGGGAGAGAGAGACACAGAGACAGTGTGGACCTCTGACTATGAAGGAGAGAGGGGGAGAGAGACAGAGAGAGAGAGGCACAGAGGCAGTGTGGTGTACTTCGGCGTGACTGGGGGAGAGAGAAAGAGCGCACAGGACCTCGGTCTATCTGTGTGTGTGGGAGGGAAGAGAGACTAAGCAGAATACATCGGTCTTATTGTGTGTGGGGGAGAAAGAGAGAGGTGGGGGGGGAGAGAGAAATGGGGGAGACGTATATACACACAAAGCAGAGTTTTACTGTGTATGTGGGAGACACAGGTGGACTTACCTCGGTCTTACTGTGTGTGGGAGAGGGGGAGAAAGAGACGTACACTCACAGAGGCAGAGTCTCTCAGCCTGTGTGAGAGGCAGGGAGGGAGAGAGAGACACACACACAAGGTGGATGTGAAATCTCACCTGCCTGTTTCAGTGACTGGCACCCGCCGCTAGTGAATGAAGACACCCCCATCTGTCTCCCCCACCTCTCCCTCCACTCTCCACCCTCTCTCCTCCACCCCCCCCTCCTCCAAACCCTCACACCCCCCCAATTTGGAAATGTCATCCCATCACCCATTCCTTCTCTCCAGAGATGCTGCCTGCCCGCTGAGTTAAAGAGTTCCCACGGTAGACTCACGAATCACTAAGGTAAACGCACGGGCCACTGCGTTCTTACAACCTGTTTAAATGTTTCAAATTTTAACCTCAAGAGTACATTTTACTCGTGGAAAAGTTAAAAGGGCTGTCTCACTGTGCGAATTGACCCACGAGTGACCCCGAGTTTAAAACACATTTAACTCGTGGTAATCACGTACAATTAACGTAGAGGGAGCGTCGGAACTCGTGGACGCAACTTAGCGACTCTTGGTGCTAACGGCAGGTACCCGTGAAACTTGTTAACTCTTGCAAAAGTTCAAACATGTTTGAACTTTTCCACGAGTAAAATGTACTCTTGTGGTTAAAATTTGAAACATTTTAAACTCGTTGTAAGAACGTAGTGGCCCGTGCGTTTAACTTTGTGACTCGTGAGTCTACCGTGGGAACTCTTTTTAGAAACAATAATCAGGGACAGAAATATCAGTTACTTAGACTTTTTAAAGACAAATTCTGCTTAACAAAGTTAAGCAAGTTATTGATAAGGTGACAGAGTGGGTTGAAAAGAAAAAATTGCTTGAAGTTTATATATAAATTTGTGTTGTGTTGTGTTGTGTTGAAAAGCTTTTTGCTGATCCGTTTGATTCTCACTGTTTGTTTACTTCATTGCACAATAAAAGAGAGTTCTTTGCTATCAAGATCAAATTGATGTCTGGAAGTCTTCATTTTAATATCACTACAAAGTCTCATGACTTGAATGTAATATTCCTTTCATCATAAAACACAAAATAGAGGAAGGCAAAATATATTCACATCTTGATTCTCACAATCATTTGTGAGATTTAAGGACTCAACTGCCTCATATGCTGTGCTTTTTAAATGTTTAAAATTGTCACCTCTCAGTAGATCAGAAAATAAGACAAAGTCTTATGTGAAACAAATGTCTTGAATGTGAAACAAAGTCTTTATTCTTGTTCAATATAAAAAACGCTTTTTTGCGCATATTGAGAAATATGCGTAATTTCCTGCAAACCCATATCACGGTGAAGCACCACAGCAAACAACACAGTGGTCTGAAAAAGGGCTTCTCATACATGAAAATCAACAAATGAAGCACAAATAAAAGTATTTCCACTATATACTAATTCAGCTGAGAAATGCACGTCTAAATTCAGGCAATAAAAGATACAATGCAATGCGCTAAATGACAAGTTTTGAGATCTACAATCAAATAAGCAGATGCATGATAACCACGTTTTAAAGGAAAGACAGATGCAATGAAATTACTTTTACACCACAATAAAAAATAAAATCCACACTTAAAGTTAAACAATGAAAAGTCAGCAGGATTTAAACTAAACATGAAATTAACTGGATTTTTCTGCATGTGGGTTCTCCTCATGCAGTGATGTACCTGTGGTCGGTAGCCGCTCAAAATAAGCTGTCCTGCCACGGCACACTGCCCAATTCTGAATTATAGTAGGAGCAGAGATGGTCTCTCTGCTCTTTTGCACTGTTGGTCCCCGTGTTACCTCGAAAACACTGCAGTGGCACCAAAGTCTCGTCGTTTGTACCACTCCTCCACGCACCTAGTGTTATTCTCCCTGTTTGACTGTCCACTAAGTCACCGTCCTGCATGGCTGTTGCTGATCCTGAAGCTGCACCTCTGATACGGATCAGGTTGTGCAGAACACATGCAGCAAACACAATAGTCTCTACGTTCTTTGGCTCCTGCTCCATGGTTTTGAGCAAGCATCTAAATCTGTTTGCCAGGATGCCAAAAGCATTTGCTACTACCCTCCTAGCCCTGGACAGCCTGTAATTAAAGATCCTCTGGACCCTTGTTAAATGTCTGTGTGGATATGGCTTCATCATCCAGGGCCTTAGTGCAAATGCATCGTCAGCAACCATTGAATATGGAATGTCCGGGCTGTCTTCTCCTGGCAGAGGTTCGGGATCAGGCATGCCTGCTGTTCCATTTTCCATTTTCTGCCCAAGCCACGTCTCTCTCCAAATCCTGCCATCAGCGACACTTCCAGGTGTGCCCACATCCACATACTGGAAGTTGTAGTTATAATCCACCACAGCTAACAATACAATAGAATGGAATTCTTTGTAATTAAAATAATTTGAGCCACCTTTAGGTGGACAACGAATGGCCACATGCTTGCCATCCACAGCCCCACATGTGTGTGTAAAGTTCCATCTGCTTTTAAACCCCAGCGCCACTCTCTTCCACGCATCTGGTGTACTGGGGCAGTCCATCACATCAGCTGCATAAAAATCGACAATCCCGCTGATGGTGTTGTGGGCAACCAGAAAGTTGTACGAGAGACTTTTGTAAGAATCACCTGAAGCCAAGTAGCGGAGGGTGATTGCTAGGCGCAGCCCTGGTTCCAGAGCCTTTCTCAATACCGTGTCATGTTTCATCAGCAGAGGTCCCAAGTTATTCTTCAGCTCATTAAAGAGCTCAGGTGAAATTCTGATGAAATTTTTTAATGCAGATTTATCCTCTTCGCACAGCACATTAAGCAGCTTTTCATACTGTCCAAAGAGAGATCTCCTTTGAAACAGGGGCTTCACCCACTGAGACCTCTTCTTAATTTTCCTCTTTACTCTCTCTCTTCTGCCTTCATTACACAAGCGTCCTTGCATCACATTAAGGGCTGCAGCATACAGCACTTGAACAAAAAAAAAAATAACCATTCTGGACTCCAATAGCCTTCTTGCAGACATTTTCTCCAAATGAGCCAATTTAAACAAGGCAGGCTTTTTATAGTATGTAAAAAAAAAGCATGACATCATTTTTTTAACATGTGATGATTTTGCAACACGTCGATATACATTGTTGCCTCAAGATTAACGGGAGAGGAACTTGGTACACTCGGGAGACGAACTTGGAACATCGCAGAAATGAGAAGTAAACGGCAAACTTAGACATACCCGTGGGAACTCGGTTAAACTCGGGATCATAAACTTGTAGTATCGTACGCAACCACGAGTCTTTCACTCGGGGTCACTCGTGGGTCAACTCGCACAGTGTGACAGACCTTTTAAACATGTTTGAATTTTTCCAAGAGTTAACAAGTTTCACGGGTACCTGCCGTTAGCGCCAAGAGTCGCTAAGTTGCGTCCACGAGTTCCGACGTTCCCGCTACGTTAATCGGATGTGATTACCACGAGTTAAATTTGTTTTAAGCTCGGGGTACCTCGTGGGTCAGCTCGCACCGTGAGACAGGGGTTTAATGCTTTCTTCTTAACCTGACCAGAGGCTCTATGTCTCTGGTCATCCAAGCTTCCTTACTCCCACCTCCTTGCCCAACACTCTAACAGGGACATGCACGTCCTGGATACTTTTAAAAGCTGCCCACTTTCCAGAATTCCCTTGAGCATTTCCTTAGTCTTTGGGCAGTTCCACTCTTGGGAAAGTGTTCTGACTGTCTGCCCTATCTATGACTCTTGTAATTGTATGTACATCTATCAGGTCTCCCCCTCAAGCTCTGGCGTTCCAGAGAAAATAATCCGAGTGTGTCCAACCTCTCCCTGTAGCTAATACCTTCTAGTCAAGGCACCACGCTGGTGGCTCTCCAAAGGCTCCATATCCTTCCTATAATGGGACCAGAACTGCTCTCACCTCACCTGCACCTGTGCATTTAGTATCCTCTGGACTTTAAATAGGTAGACATCATTGGATGCATTGTTGTACCTGTAGACTGCAGCAAGTGTGGCATTTCGAAGGCTGGGGTTGTCCACACTAACTTCACCAATTTCCATCCTGCACCAAAATGCACTTGGACTATCTCCGACATTCCCTCCCCTTTTTTTAATCTCACCTTCTCCATCACAGGAGATAGACTATCAACTGACATCTTCTATCTATATTACTAAAAGTCTGATCTTGACCGCTCTTGGCTCGCTGTGCTGTGATTTCCGAGAGAACGCCGCCACCTATGGCCGTCATTTTTGGCCACCTCGCTCAGAGCCCCCCTCCGCCTGCCAGGACTGGAGGACTTTTCCCATCGATGAAAAATCAGAAATATATTAATTTTAAAAAATGTTGTCATTCTCTCTGCTGCCCCTGCTGGTGGGAGGGGGGAGGGACTATAAAACCCGGAAGTGGTGTGCCTCACTCAGTCTCTGCAAGATGGAGGAAGCAAGAGGTACACGTCTCTCTGAGCTCTGAATAACACTGAACACATGTCTACTCAACTGTGAGTGCCCTTAATGTGGTTTGAAAATGAAAATATGGTTGGTTTGAAGTAAAAAGGCACTGCCAATGGTTGTTTGGGGGGGGGGTGGTTTGGGTTGAAGTAAAAAGGCAGTGCAAATGGTTGTTTGTTTGTTTTTTAGGTTGAAGTAAAAAGACAGTGCAAATGGTTGTTTGGGGGAGGGGGTTTGGGTTGAAGTAGAAAGGCTGTGCAAATGGTTGTTTGGGGTGGGGTTTGGTTGAAGTAAAAAGGCAGTGCAAATGATTGTTTGGGGGGGGTTGGGTTGAAGTAAAAAGGCAGTGCAAATGGTTGTTTGGGGGGGTTTGTGTTGAAGTAAAAAGGCAGTGCAAATGGTTGTTTGTTTTTTTTTTGGGTTGAAGTAAAAAGGCAGTGCAAATGGTTGGGTGACATTTTTACTTCAACCCAAAACCCCCCAAACAACCATTTGCACTGCCTTTTCACTTCAAACCAACCCCCCCCAAACAACCATTTGCACTGCCTTTTTACTTCAACCCAACCCCCCCCCAAACATCCATTTGCACTGCCTTTTTACTTCAACCCAAAATCCCCCAAACATCCATTTGCACTGCCTTTTTACTTCAACCCCAAAACCACCCCCCAAACAAACATTTGCACTGCCTTTTTACTTCAACCCCAAAAAACCCCAAACAAACATTTGCACTGCCTTTTTACTTCAACCCAACACCCCACCCCCAAACAACCATTTGCACTGCCTTTTTACTTCAACCCAAAAAACCCTCAAACAACCATTTGCACAAATGGATTTGAATTTGGTGGCCTTGCACTCTGCTTGAAATGGAATTTCAAGGAATAGCCGTGAGTCAACTGCCAGCCTACCAGCCGTGACTGAGCTGCCAGCACATCAGGCTTGAGGGACTGAGCTGCCACCCGAAGTATCCATTTGGCCCACAATGTCCATACTAGCCCTCTGGAGACCAGTACCTGCAGCCAACAACACCCATACCAGCGCTCCAAAAAGCCCCCCCCCCCACTGGCCACCAATATTGGAATTGGTGGAGAGGTGGAATATTGCGTTGGGGGACCAGCCCTCCCGTGTGAACATGGGACCCAACGAGTCCCACTTAGTCTAGTACATAACTAAAACTCTGACCTTTGTTATCTTCCAGTTTGGCAGTCATTCTATTTGCCGTTCTCCTGTGCTACGATTGCACCAAGTTTCGTTCCAATCGGTTGAATGTCGTAAAAATTAGCAAGGTTTAAAAATCTTAAAAACGCACGTGCGCAGATCGATCTCTTCTCCTGCCTTCCTTGCCGCACGGATTAGTCTCTTCCCCTGTTAAGATCCCGGCCGAGGAGAACAACAGCGTCCAGCGCCCGCTGTGAGTCCCCATTGCACCGTCAATTCCTCTCTGGTCCCCCTCATTGGCTCCTCCCCCTCCCCCGTGATGCCCCTCTCTCTTCCCCTGTCTTTTCTCCGAGCTCACTCCCCCCGCCCACACACCCCTCTCCCCGCACAACTCCCCCCACCCACAAACCCCTCCCCCACACAACCCCCCTCGCCCACACACACCCCCTCACCCACACACATCCCGCCACCCAAATCCACCCTCCCACATCCCCCCTCCCCCACACACACACCCACCCACAATCCCCCACACACACCCCCACAACGCCCCGTCCCCCACAACCCCCCCACCCTCACACCCTCCCGCCCCCACACACCCCTCCCCCCTGCTCACACACCCCTCCACCCGCACACCCCTTCCCCCCACAACCCCCCCTCGACAACCCAACCACACACACACTCCCCCCACACACACACCCCCACATCCCTCCTCCCCATCCTACACCTCTCCCACCCACATACACACTTCCCGCCCGACCACACAAACCCCCACCACACACCCCCTTCACCCACCCCCCTCCCCCACACCACCCAAACCCCCCCTCCTATGCCTCCCCGTCCACACACAACCCTCCTCCCCTCCCACCCCACACCCCCCCACACACCACATTTCCCTCCTCACCTCCCACACATGAAGAGGAGGAGGAGGGAGTGCTGGGGGATGAGGGGAAATGAGCTGCGCCTGTGCAGTTAGGGGCTATGGGTGAGTGGTGGAATATTTTGTTGGGGGAACGGGTTGTGGGTCCCAATTAGTCTAGTCTATTATAAACCTACTGACTCCCACAGCCATCTAGACTACACTTCTTCCCACCCTGCCTCCTCCAAAAACTCTATCCCCTACTCCCAATTCCTCCGTCTACGCCGTTTACGCGCCCAAGATGAGGTGTTCCATACCAGGACATCTGAGATGATCTCATTCTTTAGGGAACAGGGGTTCCCCTCTTTCATCGTGGATGAGGCCCTCACACATGTCTCCTCAGTACCCCGCAAGTCAGCTCTTGCTCCCCCTGTCACAACAGGGACAGAGTCCCCCTCGTTCTCACCTTTCACACTATTAGACATCGCATACAACACATAATCCTCCGACATTTTCGCCACCTCCAACGGGATCCCACCACTAGCCACATGTTTCCATCTCCGCTCCTTTCCGCCTTCCGCAGAGACTGTTCCCACCGCTACTCCCTGGTAAACTCATCCCTTCTCACTCAAACCACCCCCTCCCCAAGTACCTTCTCCTACAACCACAGAAGATGCAACACCTGTCCCTATATCTCCTCCTTCGACTGTCCAGGAACCCCTACAGTCCTTTCAGGTTAGGCAGAGGTTCACTTGCATCTCCTCCAACCTCATCCACTGTATCCGTTGTTCAAGATGTGGACTCTTATACATCAGCGAGACCAAACTTAGACTGGGCGATCGTTTCGCTGAACACCTCCACTCAGTCCACCTGAGCCTACCTGGTCTCCCGGTTACCAGACACTTTAATTCTCCTTCCCATTCCCACACTGACCTCTCTGTCCTGGGCCTCTTCCACTGGCAGAGTGAGGCCAAATGCAAATTGGAGGAACAGCATCTCATATTTCTCTTGGGCAGCTTACAACCCAGCGGTATGACTTCTCTAACTTCAAGTCACTCTAACTCTAACTTCTCTAACTTCAAGTAACCCTTGCTTTCCCCACTCCCTCCATCCCAACCCCCTTCCTAGTTGTACCAGTTTCAAATTCGACTTGTTGAGTCTCATTGTACTCATTTTCACCTAGTCCACAGCTAACGATGACCTGTTTCCTTTATCAATGTTACTTTTTTGCATATCTTTCATTCATTTGTTCTATATTTCTCTACATCACGGTCTATGTCTCTCATTTCCCTTATCCCCCACTCTCAGTCTGAAGAAGGGTTTTGACCCAAAACGTCACCTATTTCTTTTCTGCAGAGTTGCTGTCTGACCCGCTGAGTTACTCCAACTTTTGTGTCTATCTTCTTGTCCACACTAATATTACTTGGGACTACCCTGCTGGAGGTGTGATTGTTTTTCGGATCGTATCTCCGGTCGCTCTGCGGCCTAACATCGTGGAGCTGGAGGCCTTGCTCGGCTTGACCTTGAGCCCCCCCGCAGGGACGTGGACATACCACCAGAGCCGATCCCTTGCCTGGGAACGCTCCAACCGCAGCCTGCGGACTTTACCATCGAGAGCTCGCAGTCTCGGGTAGAGACCGTGGTGTCAGGAGCTCCAACAAAGCAGAAGGTTCGACAGCCCCAACCCGGGGTCCGATCGCCGGCGTGGGGAAGTTGAGATTCCCCCCGATGCAGGAGCTGATCGCCCGATGCGGAGGGCCCAAACGTTGCTGGTTACGGGAGTAAGATCGTCCCGTCAACCGAAGGCTCGAGCCCCAGACCGTGGGAGAACAAAGAAGGGAAGAGATTGAACTTTCTTTTCGCCTCCATCACAGCGAGGAATGTGGAGGAGTCACTGTGGTGGATGTTTATGTTAAAATGTATTTTGTGTGTTTTGTGTTTTTTATTTGTGTGACTGACTTGGCAAATCAAATTCCTCATATGTTGCAAAACATACTTGGCTAATAAAGTATTATTGTATTGTATTGTATTGACTTCTGGGCCAGTGGTGATATTTCCAGACCTCTCTGACACATTGCAAGAACCAACAATAGTGAGAGAGGGCGAGGAGAGATCTACAAGACCCCGGCAGTGTGAACAATTCCATTGACATGACTGTCACCCCACCCCTCCCCCCCCCCCCCAGCCAATCCAGTTTAAACCCCCACCCCCGTGTAACACCAGTGAACCTCCCTGCCTGGATATTGGTTCCCCTCCAGTTCAGGTGCAACCCATCCCTCTTGTATGGGTCAACTCTGCCCCCAGAAGAGATGGTGCAGGGGAGGTTGTATGCCTGGGTTAGAAGGCTCCAGCCACAGGGAGAGGTTGGACAGACTGGGATTGTTTTCTCTGGAATGCTGGAGCTTTGGGGGAGACTTGGTAGAAGTATATAAAATGATGAGGGACAAAGTTAGGGTAGACACAAGAGATAAACAAGGTACCACAGGGACAACTTTTTCACTTGAGGGAAGTCCATATCTGGAATGAGCTGCCAGAAGAAGCTGTAGAAACGGATACAATTATGACTTTTGGACATTTGGACAGATCTATGGATAGGAAGGGTTTAGAAGGATATGGACTAAATGCAGGCAAATGGAACTAGCCCAGTTAGCCAACCTGGTCGCACGGCCAAGGTGGGCCAAAGGACCTGTTTCTGTGCTGTACAGCTCGATGACTCTAAAGGGCCTGTCCCACTTGGCCATCATTTACACGACAGGCCGGTAATGACTGAAGCGCGACTGTCGCGCGCGTCATCATGCGTCTTCATGCGTCAGCACAGCCGTCTGGAGCGTGTGACGTCATTTGAATACCCAGTTTATGATATTTACCCAGTTTATGATATTTATGGTGAATTTCTAAAATGTTCCAGTTTCTTAAGTGGTGCTAGCAATTGGAAAACTGCAGATGTAATGCCCCTATTCAAAAAAAGAGGTGAATGAAAAGTAGCAAGTTGCAGACCAAATTAATCTGTAGGAAGGAACTGCAGATGCTGGTTTAAATTGAAGATAGACACAAAAAGCAGGAGTAACTCGGCGGGACAGGCAGCATCTCTGGAGAGAAGGAATGGGTGATGTTTCGGGTCGAGACTCTTCTTCAGTCTGAAGAAGGGTCTCGACCTGAAACGTCACCCATTGCTTTTCTCCAGAGATGCTGCCTGTCCCGCTGAGTTACTCCAGCATTTTGTGTCACTTATCTGGTTTGCTCTTCCATTACTACCAACTGCACCCCTTCTCATGTCATTCGTTCATCCAGCTGTAGGAGATACAACATTTGTATTTTTAACCTCTTCCTTACCCACAATCCAGGGACCCAAGCAGTCAATGCAAGTGAAGCATCAATTCACTTTTGTACTTTCCGGTTTAGTGTATTTTGGTGTTCACCATGTAGTTTTCTTTACGAAACTGTATCGCGCGTGCTTATATCCATGACGCATAAAAGGTGGGCCGACTGCGTATGGGCGGCGTGCGGCGGCGCATGGTTACGCACGATGACGTAATCATGTGTCACCACACACTACACGTACGAGGTCAGGACGTCAGCGTGTGACCGAAATACGTCCGCGTGCGTAAGCGATACGCCACGCGGGTGGCGCGCGAAGATTTCGTGCAGCATTAAATCTTGGAGTGCCGCACGATACCACTCGCAACTCCACACTCCTCCACGCCTCTCCATGCGCCCGTCCCGCACTACCCACATGCTACCCGTGCGTCACAACGCGATGACCACATTTTTGGAGGTCTCATAAATTCACCGCAAATGACGGCCAAGTGGGACAGGCCCTTTAGGCTATTTTTTAGGTGACTACACACGACTAAGCTGTCGCCACATGGTCGCCGGGGTGTCGCCTATATGATCATGAGTAGTCTCCTTAGTCACCCAAAGAATCGTAGCGTCTTTCTGGTCGTCACTGGATTTTCAACATGTTCAAAAATGTTCACTGACAGTCAGCAACAGTGGGCTTGATGCCAATGAGCGTAGCTTGACTTCTCCTGACGTAGGTGCTGTCGTAGGTTGTCGCCAGGATGACGTAGGTTGTCCCCGGTGCTGACTTTGGTGAATTCCAATGGCGACTACCTACGTACCCCTGAAAACCTTTGCTATCCATGTATCTGTCCAAATGTCTTTTAAATGTTATAGTACCTGCCTCAACTACCTCCTCTGATAGCTCGTTCCATATACCCACCACCCTCTGCGTGAAAATGTTGCTCCTCAGGTTCCTATTAAATCTATCTCCTCTCACCATAAACCTAATTCTCTGGTCTTGATCCCCTTATCTTCACAAAAAGAATGGGTGCAATCATCTTATCTTTTCTCTCATATTATGATTTAACCTAATTTAAACTAATGTGGCAGGGGGATGGGTGCAAGAGCAGAGAGGCAGAGGGGTGTAAAATGAGGGTAGAAGCAATAGGTAGCAAGGTGAAAAGTAAAAGTGGCAGGCAGACAAATCCAGGGCAAAAATCAAAAAGGGCCACTTTTCAACATAATTGTATAAGGGGTAAGAGTGTTGTAAAAACAAGCCTGAAGGCTGTGTCTCTCAATGCAAGGAGCATTCGTAATAAGGTGGATGAGTTGAACGTGCAGATAGTTATTAATGACTATGATATAGTTGGGATCACGGAGACATGGCCCCAGGGTGACCAAGGCTGGGAGCTGAACATCCAGGGATATTCAATATTCAGGAGGGATAGACAGAAAGGAAAAGGAGGCGGGGTAGCATTGCTGGTTAGAGAGGAGATTAACGTAATAGGAAGGAAGTACATTAGCTTGGAGGATGTGGAATCGATATGGTTAGAGCTGCGAAACACTAAGGGGCAGAAAACGCTAGTGGGAGTTGTGTACAGGCCACCTAACAGTAGTAGTGGAGTTGGGGATGGCATCAAACAGGAAATTAGAAATGCGTGCAACAAAGGTAAAACAATTATAATGGGTGACTTCAATCTACATATAGATTGGGTGAATCAAATTGGCAGGGGTGCTGAGGAAGAGGATTTCTTGGAATGTATGCGGGATAGTTTTCTAAACCAACATGTAGAGGAACCAACGAGAGAGCAGGCTATTTTTTGCCTGCCACTTTTACTGGGTATTGAGTAATGAGGAAGGGTTAGTTAGCATGTGTTAAAGAAGGAACTGCAGATGCTGGAAAATCGAAGGTACACAAAAATGCTGGAGAAACTCAGCTGGTGCAGCAGCATCTATGGAGCGAAGGAAATAGGTAACGTTTCGGGCCGAAACCCTTCGTCTGAAGAAGGGTTTCGGCCCGAAACGTTACCTATTTCCTTCGCTCCACAGATGCTGCTGCACCCGCTGAGTTTCTCCAGCATTTTTGTGTACCTAGGATTAGTTAGCAGTCTTGTTGTGCGTGGCCCCTTGGGCAAGAGTGACCATAATATGGTTGAGTTCTTCGTTAGGATGGAGAGTGACATTGTTAATTCAGAAACAAGGGTCCTGAACATAAAGAAAGGTGACTTTGAGGGTATGAGACGTGAATTGGCCAAGATAGACTGGCAAATGATTCTTAAAGGGTTGACGGTGGATATGCAATGGAAGGCATTTAAAAACTGCATGGATGAACTACAACAATTGTTCATCCCAGTTTGGCAAAAGAATAAATCGGGGAAGGTAGTGGATCCATGGATAACAAGGGAAACCAGGGATAGTATCAAAACAAAAGATGAAGCGTACAAATTAGCCAGAAAAAGCAGCCTACCAGAGGACTGGGAGAAATTCAGTCCAGCAGAGGAGGACAAAAGGCTTAATTAGGAAAGGGAAAATAGATTATGAAAGAAAACTGGCAGGGAACATAAAAACTGACTGCAAAAGTTTTTATATATATGTGAAGAGGAAAAGATTAGTTAAAACAAATGTAGGTCCCTTGCAGTCAGAAACAGGCGCATTGATCATGGGGAACAAGGACATGGCAGACCAATTGAATAACTACTTTGGTTCTGTCTTCACTAAGGAAGACACAAACAATCTGCCGGAAATAGCAAGGGACCGGGGGTTAAATGAGATGGAGGAACTGAGTGAAATCCAGGTTAGCCGGGAAGTGGTGTTAGGTAAATTGAATGGATTAAAGGCCGATAAATCCCCAGGGCCAGATAAGTTGCATCCCAGAGTACTTAAGGAAGTAGGCACAGAAATAAGGGATGCATTAGTAATAATTTTTCAAAACTCTTTAGATTCTGGAGTAGTTCCTGAGGACTGGAGGTTAGCTAATGTAACCCCACTTTTTTAAAAAGGGAGGGAGAGAGAAAACGGGGAATTACAGACCAGTTAGTCTAACATCGGCTGTGGGGAAAATTCTGGAGTCAGTTATTAAAGATGGGATAGCAGCACATTTGGAAAGTGGTGAATTCATTGGACAAAGTCAGCATGGATTTATGAAAGGTAAATCATGTCTGACGAATCTTATAGAATTTTTGGAGGATGTAACTAGTAGAGTGGATAAGGAAGGACCAGTGGATGTGTTATATCTGGACTTTCAGAAGGCTTTTGACAAGGTCCCAGATAAGAGATTAGTTTTCAAACTTAAAGCACACGGTATTGGGGGTTCAGTATTGATGTGGATAGAGAACTGGCTGGCAGACAGGAAGCAAAGAGTAGGAGTAAACGGGTCCTTTTCAGAATGGCAGGCAGTGACTAGTGGGGTACCACAAGGCTCAGTGCTGGGAGCCCAGCTATTTACAATATATATTAATGAACTGGATGAGGGAATTGAATGCAACATCTCCAAGTTTGCGGATGACACGAAGCTGGGGGGGGCAGTGTTAGCTGTGAGGAGGATGCTAGGAGGCTGCAAGGTGACTTGGATAGGTTGGGTGAGTGGGCAAATGCATGGCAGATGCAGTATAATGTGGATAAATGTGGTGGCAAAAACAGGAAAGTAGACTATTATCTGAATGGTGGCCGATTAGGAAAAGGGGAGATGCAACGTGACCTGGGTGTCATGGTACACCAATCATTGAAAGTAGGCATGCAGGTGCAGCAGGCAGTGAAGAAAGCAAATGGTATGTTAGCATTCATATCAAAAGGATTTGAGTATAAGAGCAGGGAGGTTCTACTGCAGTTGTACAGGGTCTTGGTGAGATCACACCTGGAGTATTGCGTACAGTTTTGGTCTCCTAATCTGAGGAAAGACATTCTTGCCATAGACAGAGTACAGAGGAGGTTCACCAGACTGATTCCTGGGATGGCAGGACTTTCATATGAAGAAAGACTGGATAGACTTGGCTTGTACATGCTGGAATTTAGAAGATTGAGGGGGGGTCTTATAGAAACTTACAAAATTCTTAAGGGGTTGGACAGGCTAGATGCAGGAAGATTGTTCCCGATGTTGGGGAAGTCCAGAACTAGGGGTCACAGTTTAAGGATAAGAGGGAAGTCTTTTAGGACCGAGATGAGAAAATCATTTTTTACACAGAGAGTGGTGAATCTGTGGAATTCTCTGCCACAGAAGGTAGTTGAGGCCAGTTCATTGGCTTTTTTTAAGAGGAGTTAGATGTGGCCCTTGTGGCTAAAGGGGTCAGGGGGTATGGAGAGAAGGCAGGGATGGGATACTGAGTTGGATGATCAGCCATGATCATATCGAATGGCGGTGCAGGCTCGAAGGGCCGAATGGCCTACTCCTGCCCCTATTTTCTATGTTTCTATTATTAAAACAGTTAGTTTAATAGTGGCTATTTGTAAACGTTTCAATGCTGGAGAGAATGGAAATTGTGGAATGTAAATGCAGGTCTAATTTATGAAGCCAAATGTTCTTCAGGAGCGAATGAAGTTGTGAAACTGCCAGACAGCAGTGGTAAACTGTGGGGAACCAACACATGGGTTGGAGTTCATGTATTCTGGAGACAAGTGAACCATCTTTAATCACATGTTGTCTACAGTGAGATTACAGGAAGGTGATGTTGCTATTCTGGATGTTTTATGAGGACCAGTGGATCAGAAGGAGTGAACAAGGAATCCAGGGAGTTTCACCAACATTTCATTACAGTCACGAGCCACATCTGTGTCCGTTGATCAGCCAGGACCTCAACATGACAAACACGTGTCTGAAAGAGAAGCACGAGGAGGTGAGTGGGAGGGAAGATGCCGTCAAAGACATTACACAAACATCGTCTCACAGAAACCTGTCTAACAATGGATTGTACAACACAGGAAGAAGCCTTTCCATTCGTAGAACTCAGTACAGCACAGAAACAGCCCTTTAGCCCACAATGTCTGTGCTGAACATGATGCCAAGACCAACTCTTATCTGCACTCGATCCATGTCCCTACATTCCCTCATATCCACGTGCCTATCTAAAAGTCTCTTATTTCCCAAATACATCCCAACTCCGTTACATTGATGACTACATCATTGCTACATCCTACACCCATGCAGAACTCATGGACTTCATCAACTTCACCACCAATTTCCATCCGGCACTCAAATTCACTTGGACCATCTCCGACACCTCCCTCCACTTTCTTGATCTCACCGTCTCCATCACAGGAGATAGACATCAGTCAATAGTCTATTACAAAATCATTGACTCCCACAACTATCTCGACTACACTTCTTCCCACCTTGCTTCCTGCAAAGATTCTATCCCTTACTCCCAATTCCTCCATCTACGCCGCATATGCACCCAAGATGAGGTGTTCCATACCAGGACATCAGAGATGGTATGGAACACCTCATCTTGGGCACATATGCAGCGATGTCCTCATTCTTTAGGGAACCGGGGATCCCCTCTTCCATCATGGATGAGGCCTTCACTCGTGTCTCTTCAGTACCCTGCACCTCCGCCCTTGCTCTTCCTCCCCCTAGTCGCAACAGAGACAGAGTCCCCCTAGTTCTCACCTTTCACCCCATCAGCTGTCACATACAACACATAATCCTCCAACATTTTTGCCACCTCCAACGGGATCCCACTACTAACCACCCTTTTCCACAGAGAACATTCCCTCCGCAACTCCCTGGTGAACTCATTCCTTCCCACCAAAAGCACTCCCTCCACAGGTACTTTCTCCTGCAACTGCAGAAGATGCAACGCCTGTCCCTATACTTCCACCGTTGACTCTGTCCAGGGACTACGACAGTCCTTTCAGGTTAGGCAGAGGTTCACTTGCAGCTCCTCCAACCTCTTCTACTGCATCCATTGTTCAAGATGTGGGCTCTTGTACATTGGCGAGATCAAACGTAGACTG
This sequence comes from Malacoraja senta, assembly GCA_038087875.1. Taxonomy (NCBI): domain Eukaryota; kingdom Metazoa; phylum Chordata; class Chondrichthyes; order Rajiformes; family Rajidae; genus Malacoraja; species Malacoraja senta. The sequence continues at coordinate 21,826 of JAXLNO010003810.1, forward strand.
GACAAGGTTCCTCACGGAAGGTTGGTTAAGAAGGTTTAATGGTTGGGTATTAATGGTGGAGTAGCAAGATGGATTCAACAGTGGCTGAATGGGAGATGCCAGAGAGTAATGGTGGATGGTTGTTTGTCAGGTTGGAGGCCAGTGACTAGTGGGGTGCCACAGGGATCTGTGTTGGGTCCACTGTTGTTTGTCATGTACATCAATGATCTGGATGATGGTGTGGTAAATTGGATTAGTAAGTATGCAGATGATACTAAGATAGGTGGGGCTGTGGATAATGAAGTAGATTTTCAAAGTCTACAGAGAGATTTATGCCGGTTGGAAGAGTGGGCTGAAAGATGGCAGATGGAGTTTAATGCTGATAAGTGTGAGGTGCTACATCTTGGCAGGACAAATCAAAATAGGACGTACATGGTAAATGGTAGGGAATTGAAGAATGCAGGTGAACAGAGGGATCTTGGAATAACTGTGCACAGTTCCCTGAAAGTGGAATCTCATGTAGATAGGGTGGTAAAGAAAGCTTTTGGTGTGCTGGCTTTTATAAATCAGAGCATTGAGTATAGAAGTTGGGATGTAATGTTAAAATTGTACAAGGCATTGGTGAGGCCAATTCTGGAGTATGGTGTACAATTTTGGTCGCCTAATTATAGGAAGGATGTCAACAAAATAGAGAGCGTACAGAGGAGATTTACTAGAATGTTCCCTGGGTTTCAGCAACTAAGTTACAGAGAAAGGTTGAACAAGTTAGGGCTTTATTCTTTGGAGCGCAGAAGGTTAAGGGGGGACTTGATAGAGGTCTTTAAAATGATGAGAGGGATAGACAGAGTTGACGTGGATAAGCTTTTCCCACTGAGAGTAGGGAAGATTCAAACAAGGGGACATGACTTGAGAATTAAGGGACAGAAGTTTAGGGGTAACATGAGGGGGAACTTCTTTACTCAGAGAGTGGTGGCTGTGTGGAATGAGCTTCCAGTGAAGGTGGTGGAGGCAGGTTCGTTTTTATCATTTAAAAATAAATTGGATAGTTATATGGACGGGAAAGGAATGGAGGGTTATGGTCTGAGCGCAGGTATATGGGACTAGGGGAGAATACGTGTTCGGCACGGACTAGAAGGGTCGAGATGGCCTGTTTCCGTGCTGTAATTGTTATATGGTTATATTATATGGCCGATCATTTCGCTGAACACCTTCGCTCAGTCTGGCTGGACCTACCTGATCTCCAGGTTGCTAAACACTAATTCCGATTCCCACACTGACCTTTCTGTCCTGGGTCTTCTCCATTGTCAGAGAGGCTAAATACAAATTGGAGGAACAGTATCTAATATTTCGCTTGGGCAGCTTACAGCCCAGTGGAATGAATTTGATTTCTCTAATTTCAAGTAACCCTTGCATTCCCCTTCCCCCACCCATCACACCAGCTTCCAAGCCATCTTGGGTGAGGCATCATCTATGGAGCGAAGGAAATAGGCGACGTATCATCTTGTTGCCAAAGTCATCTTGTTGAGTCTCATTGTACTCATTTTCACCTCGCCCACAGCTAACATTGGCCTGTTTCCTTTATCATTTATTACTTTTTTGCATATATTTCATTCATTTGATCTATATCTCTCATATCACTTTCCCGTGACTTTCAGTCTGAAGAAGGGTCTCACCCCGAAACGTCACCTATTCCTTTTCTCCATAGATGCTGCCTGTCCCGCTGAGTTGCTCCAGCATTTTGTGTCTATCTTCTGTTTAAACCAACATCTGCAGTTCCTTCCTTCACTAAAAGTATTTTATCTGCCCAACCACCACTCTGGCAGTGTGTTCCAGGTGCTCACCAACTCACTGTGTGTAAAAGACAAACATCCACTATAATGTTTGCCCCTCTCACCTCAAAACTATGCCTAGTATTTGATTTTTCTATCCTGAGTATAAAGTTCTGACTGTCTATATTATCTTACTCATAATTTTATAGACTCCTATCGGCAACCTCTGGCTTTCCAGAGAAAACAATCCATGTTCATCCAACCTCGCCTTGGAGCTAATGCCCTCTAATCCAGGCATCACCCTGGTAAACATTCTCTGCACCTTTCCACATCCTTCTTGTAATGGAGCAACCAGACATGCACACAATATCACAAATGGGACCGAACCAAAGCCCTGTAAAGCTGCATCATGACTTCCTGAGTTTTCTGGATCATTTTACCATGGAGGACTTTATCAAATGCCTTACTGAAATCCATGTAGACACCATCCACTGGACTACCCTCATCGATCATCTTTGTCACCTCCTCAAAACACCTGATCAAGTTAGTAAGACACGACCTGCCACCTACAAAGCCATGCTGACTGTCCCTAATTAAACCATTCTTTTCCTAATGGGAGTAAATCCTGTCCCATAGAATCCTCTCCAATAACTTCCCTACCATTGATGTGAGGATCACTGCTCGATAATTCCCTGGATTCTCTCTGCTTCCCTTCTGAAATAGAGGAACAACATTGGCTACTCTCCAGTTGTCTGGTACCTCACCTGTGACTAGAGAAGACACAAAGATCTTCATTGAGGCACTTGCAATCTCATCTCTTGCCCCTCTCAATAACGTGGGATAAATCCCATCAGGTCCTGGGGATTTATCCACCTTAATGCTCTTCAAGAGCTCCAACACCTCCTCCTCCTCAATCTCAAACTGCCCTTGCATATTAGTGTTCTCCACACTGATCCCACTGTCCTTCATGTCCTTGGTTAAAACAGATGCAAAGTACTAGTTTAGTATTGTGCCTACATCCCCAGACTCCAAGCACAGTTTCCATCCTTTATCCTTGAGTGGTCGTATCTTCTTCTAGATTACCCTCTTGTTTTTAATATAGATATAAAAAGCTTTGGGATTTTCTTCAATCTGTCTCACCGAAGCCATTTCATGTCTCCTTTTGGTCCCTCAAAACACCTGCTTGAGTTCTTTCTTCCTTTCCTTATATTCAAAGGCCACCGATACCACTATCTATAGAGGGGAAGCCCCAGCTTCCGACCCTTGGATCACTGCCTCCTCCCCCCATCACTGCTGCCTCCTCCTTCCGCCTCCCCCACAGTCACTGCCATTCTCCACCTTGGAGGCGACAGCAGGAAGGGAGCCCCACAGTGACGGAGGGGGCAGACTGAAACACAAAATGTGGCAGTAACTCAACCAACTCAATCAGTCTAAGGAAGGGCCCAATGTCTCCTATCTGTGTTCTCCAGAAATCCTGACCCACTGAATTACTCCAGCACTTTCTATCCTTTGAAGAAGGTACACCTTGCGAGTCCAGAAAAACAGATAATCCAGAAAGGCTCTGGAAAGGTGATAGAAAATCAGTGTTCAATCCATACCTCCTCCAGCAGCTCGCTCCATACCCACCACCCTTTGTGTAAAAATAGTTGCCCCTCATGTTCCTATTAACCATTTCTCCCCTCACCTTAATTGTATGTTGGCTGGTTCTTGATTCCCCTACTCTGGGTAAAAGACAACTACCCTATCTAATCCTTTCATGATCTCGTACACCTCATCCTCCTGCATTCCAAGGCATAAAGTTCTAGCCTATCCAACCTCGCCCTACTGTATAGTTCAGGCTCTCAAATCCTGGCAACATCCTTCTAAATCTCTGCACACTTTCCAGTTTAACATCATCTCCCCTATAACAAGGTGACCAAAATTGAACACAATACTCCAAATTTGGCCTCACCAATGTCCCGTACAACTGTAATATGACCTTCCAATGTCAATACTCTATAGACAGACATTACACAATAGTTAGTCTGAAGAAAAGTCTCAACCCAAAACGTCACCCATTCCTTCTCTGCAGAGATGCTGCCTGTCCCTCTGAGTTACTCCAGCAGTCAATACTTAATACTCTGACTGATGAAGGCCAATGTGCTGAAAACCTTCTTGATCACCCTATCCACCTGTGGCACCACTTCCAGGGAAATCTATGGTCCACCTCAATTAGGTCATCCCTCAGACTCCAACGAACCAAAGAAAAAAATCCCAGCCTATCCAACTTCTCCCTACAACTCAAGCCCGCAAACCCAGGTAACAGCCATTCAGAGACATGTTCAAACCAAAAGATATCTTTTAACCATTTGCAGCAGAGGTCTTTGAAAGCGGCAGTTTTTCAAGATGTGTGGTTCTCCTTTACGACATACTGTTCTCGTGACTTCAATGCGCAGAGTATATTTCCGTTCATCGGCAATCTTATCAACAAAAAGAGCATTTCTCTTTTAATTATATCATAGGAATACCATTTCTCAGCTCAATAAACCAGCAGAAACAGGCACTTTGGGCCAACTGGCCCATGCCAACCAGCACGCTCCATCTACGCTAGTCAACCTGCTGATGTTTGGCCCATCTATCTTCTATCTATCTATCTATATACTTTTAAAACTCTGTGTGTGTGGGTGTGGGTGTAGGTGTGGGTGTGGGTGTGGGTGTATGTCATTTTGCCTTCGAAACGTATCTCCTCGAAAACCAGACGCAAAAACGTGGAGATTTTTACATATTTCGGTTGGGATTTAATTTATGATTTCAGAAATTCACTCCTCTCTAGATTTGGTCGATTATATCCACAGATTTTGAATAAAACTTCACATTTTTTTTAAATCAAACTGCTGCATGAGTCACAGTGTCACCTCACAGATGACCAATCACAATGGATCTCATTTACATATGATATGACATCACAATGGGACAGGGGTGGGAGATCTCTCCCCTCCCTCATCCCTTCCACCCCCGTGCCTTTCCCCCACTCCCCCTTTTCTCTTTCCCCCCTTCTCTCTCTCCCCCCCTTCCTCTCTCCCTCCCCTTTCTCTCTCTCTCCCCCTCTCTCTTTCCCCCTCCTCTCACTCCCCCTCCTCTCTCCCCCCTCCACTCTCTCCCCCTCCACTCTCTCTCCACCTCTCCCTCTTCCTCCCCCTCCCCTCTTCCTCCCCCTCCCCTCTCCTCCCCTCTCCCCCTCCTCCCCACCCCTCTCACCTGCCCCTCTTCCCTCTCCTCTCTCCTCCTCTTCCCCCACCCCTCTCTACCCCCCTCACCCCCCTTCACCCCCCCTCTACCACCGCCTTCCCCCTACCCTTGTCTCCCCCTTCACCCTCCATGCTCTCCTCCCCTCCCCCCATCCTCACCCCCCTCTCTCACCCTTTCCCCCCTCCCCTTCCCCTCTCCCCCCCTCCCCACTTTCTCCCCATCTCCCCCTCCCCACTCTTTCCCCATCTCCCCCTCCCCCTCCCCACTCTCTCCCCATCTCCCTCTCCCCTCCCCCCCTCCCCCCCTCACCCACCCACCCTCACCTCCTCCCCTCCACCCCCCTCTCCCTCTGTCTCTTGCCCTGTCTCTGCCCCTCTCTCTCTCTGTCTCTCCCCATTCTCTATCTGCCCTCACTCTCTACCCCCCTCTCTAGATGCACCTGTGAGTTGGGGGCTATGCATCCGTGGATAGGGCGGTTATGGGTTAAAAGGAGCAAATTAATAATATTAATATAATATCAAGGGGGTAGTCAGAGTGTGTGCGGGGGGTAGTTAGTGTGTGTGATGCCACATGCTGCCCCCTCCAGCCCCCCCCCCGCAACCGCACATTGGGGGAACAGACTCAATGTGTCTGCACTTGGTCTAGTACATAACTAAAACTCTGATCTTGTTATCTTCCTGTTTGCGAGGTTTTCCTATTTGCGCAAAAACGGTACGTGATAATGCTACGATTTTTCGCTAGCTCACTCACCGTTCTCCTGTGCTGCGGGTGCAACAAATTTCGTTCCGATCGATGGTATATCTTAAAAGTTATCTAGGTTTAAAAATCTTAAAAACCACGCATGCGGAGATTGTTCCAGTTAACGCCGCACGGATTGGTCTCCTCTCCTGTCACTCCCCTGGACGGTCCGCCCCTTCCTGCGCCATCGCGTCTTTACTGGAGCTGAAGGACGCTGTGGGTGGCCGGTGGAGGTCTCCACAATTCTCGGAGGGACCGGAAGCGGCGTGGCGCGGCAATCTGACCCCGGCGGAGGGGCGACCTCTGCCAGCACATGATCCATATCCCTTCATTCCCTGCATATCCATGTGCCGATCAAAAATTCTGTTAAACACCACTATCGTATCTGCCTCGACCATCACCACTCCCGGCAGCGCATTCCTGGCCCACACCACCCTGTAAAAAAACCTCCCCCGCACATCTCCTTTAAACTGGTGAAGCACCTCTGCTCTCTCTCCAGCCCCCACATCTGTCCTGCAATGGGGCGACCAGAACTGCTCTCTCCTCACCTGCACCTTTGATTTTATTATCCTCCGAGCTGTATACAGGTAGATGTCATTGTATACATTGTTGTATCTTTGGATTGCAGCATTGACGGCTTCATCAAAACCAGCGCCGTCTGTGATAGAATTCCGTGGATTAATGTAAATATCTTCAGACCACTCTGAAACATTGCAAGAAACAACAACAGTGAGCGGGGGCAAGGACGGAGCTACAAGTCACAGTCAGTGTGAACGATTCCACTGCCATTACCGTCTCTGCATCAGGGGCCTGAGCTCAGAGAATAACGACACATGATGCAGGAAACATTCAGCCATCGTGCTACAGGAAGGATGTCATTAAGGTGGAAAGAGTGCAGAGAAGATTTAAGAGGATGTTGCCAGGATTCGATGGTCTGAGCTATAGGGAGAGGTTGGGCAGGCTAGGACTTTGTTCCTTGGAGCACAGAAGGCTGAGGGGTGATCTTATGGAGGGGTGTAAGATCATGCATGGAATCGATAGGTGAGTGAACAGTCTTTTGGCTCATCCCTCCTATCCATCCACCAGTCCACACATTATTTAAACGTTGTTATAGTACCTGCCTCATCTACCTCCTCAGGCAGCTCATTCCATATCATCCCTTATCCTCCTGCGCTCCAAAGCCTAAAATCCTAAGATAGACACAAAAATCTGAAGTAACTCAGCGGGTCAGTCAGCATCTCTGGAGAGAAGGAATGGGTGACGTTTCGGGTTGAGACCTTTCTTCAGCCTACCAGACCTCTCCTTATAGCTCAGGCCCTCGAGTCCAGGCAACATCGTCATAAATCTTCGCTGCTGATTTAACAGTATTCTTCTTCCATCATGATGACTAAAGCTGAACAGAATAGTCCATACTTGCCATGTGAACGGGCTGGAACACAGAGCAGACACACGGTGAGCAGTATCACATCCAACACGACACCCATGTTGTCCGCGGGGACTGAACTCGCCCTCTCCGCCCGTCCCGTCACTTTATGTGGGCGAGTCTGGCTGATTGCCAGCCTGTGGAGCCAATGGAGGCTTCACAATGAGCTGGGCCGGGGCAGAGACAGAGGCGAGGCACAGGCTGGCATTTTGGATTTGGATCAATACTCTAACTTGATTTTTTTAAAACTCGGGAGAGTTCTTGGAATAAACTTGTACAGTGGGACAGGGCTATTATACAACTGTACGATACCATCCCAAGTTCTGTACTTAATACTCTAACTGATGAAGGTCAAAGTGCCGAAAGCCTTCTTGACCACCCTATCTATATGTGTTGCCACTTTCAGGTAACATTGTACCTGCAGTCCTAGATCCCTCTGCTCTACAACACTCTCAGAGCCGTGCCATTCACTGTGAAAGTCCTGCCCTGGTTTGACTTCAGAAAATGTGACATCTTGCACGTCTCTGTATTATAATCCATCCATCATTGCTCAGCCCACTTGGCCAACTCATCTACTCAATGTGCTCTACTCAACATCCTCAGTAAATAATATCTCGAAATGGGTCAGTGTGGATTGCTGCCATTCTCGGTTTTCAGGGCGAGGTTGATAACCAAGTTAATCAGTGGAAGATTACAGGAATCTCCAGCTAAACACGGAGTGCTGGAGGAACTCAGTGGGTCAGGCAGCATCTGTGGAGGGAATGGACAGGCGACGTTTCTGGTCAGGACTGTTTTTCCGACTGATGTAGGGGGGAGAATGCTGGAAAAGAGAGGTGGGGTGGGGCAAAGTCTTGCGTGGCCTTTAACAACATCCTTCCTGTAACAGGGTGAGCAAAACATGACCTCCCAACTTCTTTACTCAATACTCTAACTGATGAAGGCCAATTTGCTGAAAGCCTCCTTGAACAACCTATCTATATGTGTGGCCAATTTCAATGAACCATGTCCCTGCACTCCGAGATCCCTTTCCTCCACAACCTTCCCCAAATCCCTGCTATTCACTGGGATGCTCCTCCCCATGTTAGATTTGCCAAAATGGAACATCTTGCACTTATCTACATTAAACTCCATTACCCATCATTCCTCAGCCCACTCACCCAGCTGATCAAGATCCTGCTGTAATTTTTGATAACCATCTTTGCTATCTACGATACCCGATACTCTACCCTCCCTTGTAAAACTGATCACCACCATGAAACCTACTACCTGCCCCCTCGACACTGACCCCTCTGCCCTCCTAAAGGACGTCATTACAACAGCCGGTCCCAGCATCCTCGCCATCTTCAACAGCTCTCTGGCCACTGGCACTGTACCTACCTGCTTCAAGCATGCGGTGGTCCAGCCACTCCTGAAAAAACCTAACCTCGACCCCACCTTGCCAAGCAACTACAGACCCATTTCTAAACTACCTTTCCTCTCAAAAGCTCTTGAAAACGTAATTTTAAGTCAACTTACACCTTACCTTCACCAAAACACTATCTTGGAAACTTTCCAATCAGGTTTCAGGGCTCACCATAGCACAGAGTCTGCCTTATTGAAGGTACACAATGACCTACTGCTCACCGTTGACTCCAGCGACTGTGCAATCCTGCTCCTTCTCGACCTCAGCGCAGCATTTGATAATGTCGACCACACCATCCTAATTGACCAGTATGGGGTTGGTATTGATGGCACTGCCCTGAGCTGATTCATCTCCTTCCTCAAAGGTAGGAGTTTCTCGACTAACATAGGCAACTCTTTCTCCTCCCCAGCTAATCTCTGCTGTGGGGTTCCACAAGGTTCCATCCTTGGCCCCATTCTCTTCTCCCTGTATATGCTCCCCTTAGGCCAAGTCATTGAAAGGCACGGCATTTCCTTCCATTGGTACGCAGACGATACACAACTCTATCTCCCACTGAAGCCCAAAAACCAAACCAATAAATAAAAACTTATCTATACTCTCAAGCCTTTCTTGACAGAGGACGTCAAGAAAGGCTTGAGAGTATAGATAAGTTTTAGTCTTGACTTAAAGGAGTCGATGGAGAGGGCAGTTCTGATGGGAAGGAGGATGCTGTTCCACAGTCTAGGAGCTGCAACCGCAAAGGCGCGGTCACCCCTGAGCTTATGCCTAGACCGCGGGATATTCAGCAACCCCAAGTCGGCCGATCTGAGGGACCTGGAGGTGGAGTGGTGGGTGAGAAGACTTTTAATGTAGGTGGGAGCGAGGGCTATATGTATATATCTATGTAGTTTGTTTGTTTATACTATTCTTATAACAAATGTAAAGCACTTTGGCCAACGAGAGATGTTTTTTAAATGTTCTATATAAATAAATGTGACTTGACTTGACTTGACTAGACTATCTACGATACCGCCCACTTTAGTGTCATCGGCAAACTTGGCGATCATCCAAATTGCTCATATAAACCATAAACAGCCATGGGCCCAGCACTGATCCCAGAGGCACACCACTAGTCACAAGCCTCCTGTCCGAAAAGCAAACTTCCACCATTGCCATCTGCTTCCTTCCATGAAGCCAATTCTCATCTATCTCTATAATACTAAAAGTCTTTGTCTTGTTTGTGTTTTTCCCGTCGGCGATAAACATCTTCCCATCGCATTCCCACCTATATTTCCAAAGTTTTTAATTGTTTAAAGTTTTTAAAACAGCCTGAAATCTGTTTCACTCAGAGGTTCACTTGTACCTCCTCCAACTTCATCTACTGTATCAACTGTTCCAGGTGTACACTCCTATATATCGGTGAGACTAAGCGCAGGCTTGGCGGTCGTTTTCGTGACCACCTCCCCATGTCTGCCTGGGCCTACCTGATCTCCCGGTTGCTAAACACTTTAATTCCCCTCCCCGTTCCCACACTGACCTTTCTGTCCTGGGGCTCCTCCACTGTCAGAGTGAGGCCCAATGCAAATTGGAGGAACAGCACCTTATATTTCGCTTTGGCAGCTTACACCCCAGCGATATGAATATTGACTTCTCTAACCAAGTAATCCTTGCCTTCCCTCTCTCTCCATCTCTTCCCCTTCCTAGTTCTCTGACCAGTCTGACTGTCCTCCTGATTAGATTTTATCTCTGTATGCTTCATTGTCAGCTTCTCCTAGCTAACAAAGATGTATTCTACATATTCTTGAGCTGCATCTATTTTGATGTCTCATTTTCAAACCTTACCCTTCCTTATCTCTGTGTTTCCCCCTCCCCTGACTCTCAGTCTGAAGAAGGGTCTCGACCCAAAACGTCACCCATTCCTTCTATCCAGAGATGCTGCCTGTCCCACTAAATTACTCCAGCATTTTGTGTCTTTTTTTTTTCTTCTTTTTTTAAATATTTTATTTATTAGAAGTACATTACATTTTGATGGTACCTTTTTACAGGTTCCCAGAATTATTCAAACATTCTTTGTACAACTTCCTTTTTTTTTTTAGAAAGAAAGAAAGAAATGAGAAAGAAAGAAGTAGTGAAGAGTAAAGAAAAGTCTAGTGAGTGTGAGGTAAAGAAAAGAAATAAGTAAGAAAGTGAAGCAGAAAGGAGATTCTCCCTCGCCACAAGTCCATGCTTTTTTATGTTCTTAATCATTTTTCGCCCAAACCCAGAATTTTTAATTTTTACGATACTATTGCACCACATGAATCCACAAGGTCAATAAATGGAGACCAACTCGTTAAGAATTGGTGTTAAAGAAGGAACTGCAGATGCTGGAAAATCGAAGGTACACAAAAATGCTGGAGAAACTCAGCGGGTGCAGCAGCATCTATGGAGCGAAGGAAATAGGTAACGTTTCGGGCCGAAACCCTTCTTCAGACTGATAGGGGGTGGGGAGAAGAAAGGAAAAAAGGAAAAGGCGGAGGAGGAGCCCGAGGGCTGGGGGAGGGGAGGAGACAACCAGATGGCTGATGAAGGGGAGGGGACAGCCAGGGCTAGCAGAATTGGGAGAATTCAACGTTCAGGCCACCAGGATGTAGACTGCCCAAGCGGAATATGAGGTGCATTTCCTCCAATTTACGGTGTTGCTCGCTGTGGCCATGGAGGAGACCCAGGACAGAGAGGTCAGATACGGAATGGGAGGGGGAGTTGAAGCAGGACAGAGAGGTCGTTAAGAATTGGTCTTGTTTATCTATTAGGAGGAGTCTCATTTCTTCCAAGTGGGCAGTTTCCAACATATTACCAATCCACATTTTGAGTGTTGGTATAGTAGCATTTTTCCAAAATTTAAGTATGAGTTTTTTTGCTGTTATTAAACCATAATTAAAAAATGAAATTTGGGATATATTTAATTTGTTTCCATCTCCTATTACTCCAAAGATAATCATTTCCATATTAGGTTCCATTTTTATCTTAAATAAACTAGTGAATATATCAAATATATCACACCAAATTCCATGAGGTTTTGTGCAAGAAACGAAAGAATGTGCGATATTGGCATTTTGAGAAAGAAATTTATCACAGATGGGAGAAATATTTGAATACAATTTATTCAACCTAACTTTTGAATAATATAATCTATGTAATTTTTTTAATTGAATTAAATTATGTCTAGCGTTAATCGAACATTTATGTATATATATCAAATACCTCTACCATGTTTCTTTAGAAATTGTTGTCATTAATTATTTTTCCCAGTCTTCTCTAATTGCCTCTGTTAATGGCAATTCTCTATTAAGAATACTATTATATAAATATGATATTATTTTTTGTGAGTCCGCCTTAATATTCATTGCTTCTTCCAGTGGGTCTATCATTATGCTCTGTAGTCTTGGTATATTTTTTTTAATAAAGTCACATATCTGTAAATATTTAAAGTATTGGTCATTATTCAGATTAAATTTTGATTTTGTGTCTATCATCGGTTTAAACCAGCATCTGCAGTTCCTTCCTACAAATGTGCATTTACCTTATCTATTCGACTCATGCTCTTGTACACCTCTATAAGATCACTCCTCATCCTCCTCCACTCCAAGGAATAAAGTCCTAGCTTGCTCAACCTCTCCCTATAGCTCAGCCCTCATCCTGGCAATCCTTGTAAATCTTCTGCACTCGTTTGCAGCTTAATCACATCTCTCCTGTAACATGGTGACCAAAACTGAACACTATACTCCAAATATGGCCTCACTAAAGTCTTATACAACTGTACGATACCATCCCAACTTCTGTACTCAATACTCTAACTGATGACGGTCAAAGTGCCGAAAGCCTTCTTGACCACCCTATCTATATGTGTTGCCACTTTGAGGGAACATTGTACCTGCAGTCCTAGATCCCTCTGCTCTACAACACTCTCAGAGCCGTGCCATTCACTGTGAAAGTCCTGCCCTGGTTTGACTTCAGAAAATACAACATCTTGCACGTCTCTGTATTAAATTCCATCCATCATTGCTCAGCCCACCTGCCCAACTCATCTACTCAATGTGCTCTACTCAACATCCTCTGGCAAAGGGTGGATTTAAAACAGTGATCTGGAAATTTGCAAGACACTAAGAAACTAGGCCATTATTTCCATGGCTGTGGTTCTGCAGGTGTTATTTGCATCAATTGGTTTGAAGTGCGCAGCTGCCTCTGATCAGTAAATAATATCTCGAATGGGTCAGTGTGGATTGCTGCCATTCTCGGTTTTCAGGGCAAGGTTGATAACCAAGTTAATCAGTGGAAGATTACAGGAATCTCCAGCTAAACACGGAGTGCTGGAGGAACTCAGTGGGTCAGGCAGCATCTGTGGAGGGAATGGACAGGCGACGTTTCTGGTCAGGACTTTTTTTCCGACTGATGTAGGGGGGAGAAAGCTGGAAAAGAGAGGTGTGGTGGGGCAAAGTCTTGCAAGTGATGGGTGGATAAAGGTGGGGGGGGGGGGGACGGTAGATGCAAGATGAGGTGAAATAGTTCCATTTTATGGTGGGGTGGGGCAGCTCTGATGGGCTGAAGGGCCTGACTGTGGGCTGTAACTGCTATAGCTTCATTGTGGTCAGTTGGGCTCCAGATCAAAGCCACAAAATGGCCTTGGAGCACAGCACAGGAACAGGCCCTTCAGCCCACAATCTCCGTGCTGAACACGATACCAAGTTAAAACAATCTCTTTTGCTTGCACATGATCCATATCCCTCCATTCCCTGCATATCCATGTGCCTATCTAAAAGTCTCTTAAATGCCACTATGGCATCTGCCTCCACCACCTACACTGGCATTGTATTCCAGGCATCCACCACTCTGCATGTAAAAAGACTTGTCCTGCATATCTCCTTTAAACTTTGGAGAAAGTCCTAGTCTGCCCAACCTCTCCCAATAGCTCAGGCCCTCATGTTCTGGCAACATCCTTGTAAATCTTCTCTGCACTTTTTCCAGTTTAACAACATCCTTCCTGTAGCAGGTTGAGCAAAACAGAACACGATACTTCAAATGTGGCCTCACCAATGTCTTATACAACTGCAACATGACCTCCCAACCTCTATACTCAATACTCTAACTGATGGAGGCCATTGTGTTGAAAGCCTCCTTGACCAACCTATCTATGTGTGCAACCAATTTCAAGGAACCATGTACCTGCACTCCGAGATCCCATTGGTCTACAACCTTCCCCAGATCCCTGCTATTCACTGGGATGCTCCTCCCCATGTTAGACTTGCCAAAATGAAACATCTTGCACTTATCTACATTAAACTCCATTACCCATCATTCCTCAGCCCACTCGCCCAGCTGACCAAGACCCTGCTGTAATTTTTGACAACCATCTTTGCTATCTACGATACCGCCCACTTTATTGTCATCGGCAAACAACCAAATTGCTGATATTAACCATAAACAGCCATGGGCCCAGCACTGATCCCAGAGGCACACCACTAGTCACAAGCCTCCTGTCCGAAAAGCAACCTTCCACCATCATCATCTGCTTCCTTCCATGAAGCCAATTCTCATGTACTTATAAAATCTCTTGGGATTATCCATAACGCGATCTGCCAGAACTATCTGCTACCCCTTTTAGTCTTGCTGACTTCCTTCGTATGTAAGCTTCTCATTTCCTGAAACTCCTCCAGGAATACACTTGATCCCAGCTGCCTATACCTGTCTAATGCTTCCTTCTTAACCTGGCCAGAGGCTCTATGTCTCTGGTCATCCAAGCTTCCTTACTCCCACCTCCTTGCCCTTCACTCTAACAGGGACATGCATGTCCTGAACTCCTGTCATCACACTTTTAAAAGCTGCCCACTTTCCAGAATTCCCTTGAGCATTTACTTAGTCTTTGGCAGTTCCACTCTTGGGAAAGTGTTGTGACTGTCTGCCCTATCTATGACTTGTAATTTTATGTACTTCTATCAGGTGTCCCCTCAAGCCCTGGCGTTCCAGAGAAAACAATCCGAGTGTGTCCAACCTCTCTCTGTAGCTAATACCCTCTAGTCAAGGCACCACGCTGGTGTCTCTCCAAAGACTCCATATCCTTCCTGTAATGGGACCAGAACTGCTCTCACCTCACCTGCACCTGTGCATTTAGTATCCTCTGGACTTTAAACAGGTAGACATCATTGGATGCATTGTTGTATCTGTAGACTGCAACAAGTGTGGCATTTCGAAGGCTGGGGTTGTCCACACTAACTTCACCAATTTTCATCCTGCACCAAAATGCACTTTGACTATCTCCGACATTCCCTCCCCTTTTTTTATCTCACCTTCTCCATCACAGGAGATAGACTATCAACTGACATCTTCCATACATAACTAAAACTCTGATCTTGTTATCTTCCAGTTTGGCAGTCATTCTATTGCGCACAAACGGTTCGTGATAGCACTACGGTTTTTCAGCAGTTCACTCGCCGTTCTCCAATGCTGTGATTGCACCATGTTTCGTTCCGATCGGTTGAATATCGTAAAAATTAGCAAGGTTTAAAAAGCTTAAAAACCGCACATGCACAGATCAATCTCTTCTCCTTCCTTCCAGCGCCGCGCAGATTAGTCTCTTCCCCTGTCACTCCCCGGTACGGTCCGCCCCTTCCTGTGCCATCGCGTCTTTACCGGAGCTGAGGGTGGCTGGCGGAGGTTTCCAACCGGACATTCAGAGGGACCCAAAGCAGCCCCGACCCAAGCAGCAGCCCCGCCCCCAGCAGCAGCCCGCCCCCAAGCAGGAGACCCGACAGCCTAGCCCAGAGACTGAGACCCAGCCCAGCCCGGAGTCGGAGATTTCGCCGATGTCGCCAAACGGAAAGCGAAAACTCAGATCCCGGTCGAGGAGAACAACCAGCGTCCAGCGCCCGCTGTGAGTCCCCATCGCACCGCCAATTCCTCTCTGGTCCCCCACGTTGGCTCCTCCCCCCTCCCCCCCACAACCCCCCTGCCACCATTAACCCCCCCCCGCCCCCCCACACCTCACCCCCCCACAACCCCTCCACCCGCACACCCCTTCCCCCCCACCCACACGCACCCTTCCCACACACACACCTCCCTCCACATCGCTCCTCCCCCTCCTACACCCCTCCCGCCCACATACACACTTCCCTACCCACCCCATAACCCCCAGCCACACACCTCCTTCCCCTCCCACCACACCACCCACTCCCCCCCCCTACGCCTTCCCATCCACACACACCCCTCCTTCCCCACACCCCCTCCCACCACACACCCCATTTCCCTCCTCCCCTTCCCTCCTTGCCTCCCACACATGAAGAGGAGGGGGAGGGAGTGCTGGGGGATGAGGGGAAATGAGCTGCGCCTGCGCAGTTAGGGGCTATGGGTGAGTGGTGGAATATTGCGTTGGGGAACGGGTTGCGGGTCCCAATTAGTCTAGTCTATTATAAACCTACTGACTCCCACAGCCATCTATACTACACTTCTTCCCACCTTGCCTCCTGCAAAGACTCTATCCCCTACTCCCAATTCCTCCGTCTACGCCGTTTACATGCCCAAGATGAAGTTACATCTGAGATGACCTAATTCTTTAGGGAATGGGGGTTCCCCTCTTTCATCGTGGATGAGGCCCTCACACATGTCTCCTCAGTACCCCGCAGGTCTGCTCTTGCTCCCCTGTCACAACAGGGACAGAGTCCCCCTCGTTCTCACCTTTCACACTAGACGTCGCATACAACACATAATCCTCCAACATATTCGCCACCTCCAACGGGATCCCACCACTAGCCACATGTTTCCATCTCCGCTCCTTTCCGCCTTCCGCAGAGACTGTTCCCTCCGCTACTCCCTGGTAAACTCATCCCTTCTCACTCAAACCACCCCCTCCCCAAGTACCTTCCCCTACAACCACAGAAGATGCAACACCTGTCCCTATATCTCCTCCTTCGACTGTCCAGGAACCCCTACAGTCCTTTCAGGTTAGGCAGAGGTTCACTTGCATCTCCTCCAACCTCATCCACTGTATTCGTTGTTCAAGATGTGGACTCTTATACATTGGCGAGACCAAACTTAGACTGGGCGATCATTTCGCTGAACACCTCCACTCAGTCCACCTGAGCCTACCTGGTCTCCCAGTTGCCAAACACTTTAATAGTAAGATTAAACAGGAACTTACCAGTTTGAAGTTTGATCTTTATTTTATGAGGAGTTACGATGAGGGATTACGTGAAGAAGACCCCGTCCAGCCGAACACGCGTCAATCTTCAAAGCAGTGGTGTGAAATCACAGATAATAATTACTGAAGTATGATAGTAAGATACATGAAGACTAGAACTACCAGTTGACCTATATGAGGAGTGGGAGTGGAGGGCACATAGTCCCTCATCGTAACTCCGCATAAAATAAAGATCAAACTTCAAACTGGTAAGTTTTCGTTTAATCTTATTATTTTACTTCGGAGTCACGTGACTACGTGAAGATTTTAAAGCTCTGTGATTTCATGCCGTAGATTCAAATCCAGGCGTCTCACTGCATTGATTGACTCTAAATGAGTAAAGCAATCAACAATGCATAACCACAACATAGATGCAATCAGTTAATGGTTTATTTATCCCAACAATAGTAACCCCCTTTATCACAAGGGGGAACTTAACACTGAATCCAAAACAGCACCACCAAATACCCCAGGTTCTGTAATCTCCTTATGGTAATACTTCTGAAACATCCGTTCACTTGCCCATCCTGCGGCCGCGAGGATATGGTTTATAGGTACATCCAAATCCTTGGCCGCCGATGTTGATGCCACCCTGGTGGAATGAGATTTAAATTTGTCAGTATCAATACCTGCATCAAGCAACACCTGCTTCAGCCACCTTGAAATAGTCTGAACCGACACTTTCTTATGTGTTTTTTTATGGCTGATAAAGAATGCTGATTCTGCACCTCTTAAGGTTCTGGTGGCTTCAATGTAACATCTTAAATGTGATACTACACATAGACGTGAATCCATAGGATATGCTGAAAAAAACAACTTACATCCTGTGACTCCAGGTCTACTCTGTTTGAGCAAATCATAGATATAGAACGTAATGGCATCTGCTGCTATTTTCATCATGTCTATTCGTAGTTTCTACAATGTTTGCACTCTCTGTGCTGAAACCAGTGCCATGAGCATGACTACCTTCATGGTAATTTTGGCCAAGGACAGAGCTGCCACAGGAGTCCATTGACGAAGGAGCATTAGCACATCTCTTACATTCCAGATTTCTGTATACCTGGGTATAGGAGGCTTGGAATTGAAAATTCCCTTCATAAACCTACAGACCTAAGGGTGTGACCCTACAGGATTTTGTTCTGATTCCCTCCATAGATATGCAGAGAGGGCACTCCTTGCAGTATTGATCGCACGATAGCTTAACTGCAAATCAAAATAAAGAGTTGACAGAAACTCTAACATATCTGAGATGTCTGCAGTGTGATATGTAATATTCTGCCTTAAGCAAAACACCTCCCATTTCCTTATGTAAGAAATGTACTGCTTCTTGGTACTATCCCTCCAGGCTGCCGCAATAACATCCACAGTACGATCTGATAGTGCTCTTCCGAGACATGGCCTCCTTAGAATCTGCAAATCAACAAACCCATACGATCATGTAAAGGATGTGAATCACCAGTTACAGGGTGCACAAGCAGGTTTTCCTGTTTGGGAATAATCATAAGGGCTTTGTGATCATTTTTAACGCCAAAGGGTACCACGGTTGTGTAGGCCAGTCTGGTACCACCAATACTCCTGAAGCGGAGTCTTGTTTGATCTTCTGTATACACCGACTAATGAGGCAAAATGGAGGAAATGCATACAGAAACATTCTACCCCAATGCAGTGAGAAAACATCCACCGCTACTGCCCCAGGATCAGGTTCCCATGACACATATTTAGGTAATTGGTGGTTAAGTCTGGATGCAAACAAGTCAATCTCTGGCATCCCGAACCGTGCAACAATTTTATTAAATTTGTCACGATCCAACATCCATTCTGTATTGTCATTGAATTTACGCGACCTTGTGTCTGCAACTATATTGAATCTACCTGGTAGGTAGATTGCCGAAAGCCAAATGTTTCTGGTAATACACCAGGTCCAGATCACGTTTGCCAATCTATCACAAGGTTCTGACTTGATACCACCCATATGATTAACATATGCTACTGCCGTAGTGTTGTCAATCTGTACCTGAACATGCAAATTTTGCATATTAGAGCAATAAGCTTTAAGCCCATGAAATGTTCCTAAAAGCTCTAGGTAATTGATCCCATGTTCTTGGAGCAAAGGTACTTCCTCCACATTTCATCCACCTCCACAGCTGGAAATAGTATTAGTAGCGCCCCAACCTAGAGCACTTACATCAGTCTGTAGAATAATGGAAGGGGTTTCAACCAGAATTTCTCTGGAAGCATTTGAGACACTCCTGATCCACCATTGTATTTCAGTAATAGCTGCAACTGGCAAAATGCCCCGAATGTATCCTCAATGCCTGTACCTTTGCTCGCTGTAATTGCTGATAATGCAGTGGTCCAAACTGTACAGCTGGAAATGAAGCAATTAGTTTGCCAAGCAAGCTTGCTACCTGCCTAATTGAGGGTTGGTGCTGTGTAATGAGCAACCTTTAATTAACTGCAGCCTTTTATCCTTGGGCAGAGTCACTACCATGTGTTCTGAATTAATAGTGAAACCCAAGTAATCAATTACTATGCTTGGTAATAGTTTGGACTTACCTGGATGGATAATAAATCCCAGCCTCTCGAAAGTGAGCTTGATTCTTGACACTGATGCTTCTGTTGTAGCCCGAGTGTCTCCCACAATCAGAATATCATCCAAATAGGCCATTAACAAATGGCCCTGAGCTCTTAGTAGTGCTAAGATTAATTTTAACAATTTGGTAAATAGTCTCGGAGCTGAGGGTAAACCATTAGGCAATGCTTTAAACTGCCATAATTGATTCATCCAGCTAAATTTTAAGTATCTCCGATCATTACCATGCACAGCCAGAGAGTAATATGCATCTTGAAGATCTATGCTAGTGTAGAGGTGCCATATACATTAGCCATATAGCATTTTCTTGAAATTAGCTGTATGGCATTGGCAAATGTCTCCATTTTTAAATGTTTATATTGTACAAAAGGGTTAAGACTTGTCAGATCTAGAATAATTCTACACCCACCATCCTTTTTTGCTCTAGGAAAAATACTTGACACAAATTGGTGGTGTTGGTGAACTGACTTCTCAATTACCCCTTTTTTACACAATATTTCAAGTTCTGCCTGAATCTCCATATTCTCTTCTTTTGAGAAAATACGTGTCCGGCTTGAACTATGCTGAATAGGAGGATCCAAATATGGGTAGAATTCAACTCTAAACCCCACAATACTGCACAGTATAAATGCATCAGATGTTATTTTTTGCCATTCTTTTAGGAAGAATTGTAATCTTCCTCCAATTTGTAAGTGTGAAACATTTAATATGTCTCTTACAGGACCAGACCCACCTACCTCGGGGTTTGCCGATGGTAATTGTTGTCCCCTGCTCTTAGTGGGAATACTGTAACCTCCACGTACCCCAGGAGCAGTGCGCCAATAACGCATATATGGGAAAGACCGATTTGATCCTTCACTGGCCCCAGTCACCACACGTTGGTAGGGAAACTGCCTTCGAATTGATCTGCCAAGCACCGGTGGTTTCATCATCCCCACGGTTTTAACTTCTTCATTCAGGTCTTTTACCCTTTTGGCTAGATTCTCTCCAAAAAACAGATTAGGCAATTGAATATTAGATGGTTTACAGAGCCCCGCAAACTTAGGGTGTATGTTAGGTCTTATAGCACTTTTACAAATACAGTTTATTTCAAAGTGCGCACTACACATGAGTGCTAAGGCATCCTGTTGTGATGCAGACACATGCTCCTCATCCAAGCCTCTGGCGAAAGCCGTAATGCCTGACCCCAGCAATATCAACACCCGCTGTAATTTCATTTCTTGTGCGCGTGCTGCAATGCCCAAATAGCCCCATATTACATTATTCACCGCTGGGACTGCTAGCAGTGCGCAATTCTGTGGGGTTTCATATTTTTTCACAGTCGCATCCATGGTCAGTTCCTGGAGCTGATGGGAGAGCAGGTAATTTATTGTCATTGCTAATTCATCTCCCAAAGGTTCCCCTGAGTCTGGGAACGGCAAATTTTTGTGCCAGACCTGGTATTTTAGGCTCTGTTATTGGGCTCTGGTCCTCATATGATTCGTCATTTGAATCTTGCTGCCCCGTAAAATAGTCCTCCTCATGGTGGTGGCGAACTGGCATCCTGCTTCAGGTGTTTCTAGCGCTGGCTCTCCCATAGGCCCACGCATAGTAAACCCTTTTTCAGATGCTCCCCACGTGAGCTCTCCTGTAGGCCCACGCATAGGCAGCCCTCTTTCAGGTGCTGCTGGCGCTGGCTCTCCTGTAGGCCAACGCCTATACTGTCTTTCTTCAGACATTGTTGGCGCTGGCTCTCCTGTAGGCCAATGCATTAACTGCCCTTGTTCAGGCATTGCTGGCGCTGGCTCTCCTGTAGGCCAATGCTGAACCAGACCTTTTCCAGGCACTCCCTGCACTGGCTCTCCCATAGGGCAACGCGGGCTGTATTCCTCCTGGAGTGGGTCTTGATAAATCATTGTCCTCATGAGGAATTCTAATTTGGTGACCCGAGTAGACATAATGTCTGCCTGAGGCGGGGGAACCTCCGGGTCTGACTCCTCAGAGTCTACTGGCCGCACGGACTTTTGCCTGGCCTTGCGCCCTAATGGCGCTGCAACGGTACTTTCTGTAACCGCTTCTGTAGTCGATGGCCCTGCTGCCACCGACTCCTCAAGCGGGTGCCCGTTACTCGCAGACCCGCGGTCTTCTTGAGTTATACCTGCGGTACGCCTCCTCCCCTTACACCCTCTCTCCATTCTAACTTGTGTTGTCTTACAACTACAAGTCTCTAAGAAGGAGGCGACCTGAAAGCGAAAGTGAACCCACTTACCTTCAGGCTTTTTAAACTTACCGCTTGGAGGAGCTCTGCTCCTCCACACACGGTTGCTGCGCTATGCGTCTGACGATATGACGCATGTGCGGCTGGACGGGGTCTTCTTCACGTAGTCACTCACGTAACTCCGAAGTAAAATTCCCCTTGCCATTCCCACACTGACCTCTCTGTCCTGGGTCTCTTCCATTGGCAGAGTGAGGCCAAATGCAAATTGGAGGAACAGCATCTCATATTTCTCTTGGGCAGCTTACAACCCAGCGGTATGACTTCTCTAACTTCAAGTCACTCTAACTCTAACTTCTCTAACTTCAAGTAACCCTTGCTCTCCCCCCTCTCTCCATCCCTCCCCCTTCCTAGTTGTACCAGCTTCAAATTCGTCTTGTTGAGTCTCATTGTACTCATTTTCACCTAGTCCACAGCTAACAATGACCTGTTTCCTTTATCAATGTTACTTTTTTGTATATCTTTCATTCATTTGTTCTATATTTCTCTACATCACGGTCTATGTCTCTTATTTCCCTTATCCCCCACTCTCAGTCTGAAGAAGGGTTTTGACCTAAAACATCACCTATTTCTTTTCTGCGAGTTGCTGTCTGACCCGCTGAGTTACTCCACCTTTTGTGTCTATCTTCTTGTCCACACTAATATTACTTGGGACTACCCTGCTGGAGATGTGAATGTTTTTCGGATCGTATCTCCGGTCGCTCTGCGGCCTAACATCGTGGAGCTGGAGGCCTTGCTCGGCTTGACCTTGAGCCCCCCCGCAGGGACGTGGACATACCACCAGAGCTGATCCCTTGCCTGGGAACGCTCCAACCGCAGCCTGCGGACTTTACCATCGAGAGCTCGCAGTCTCGGGTAGAGACCGTGGTGTCAGGAGCTCCAACAACGCAGAAGGTTCGACAGCCCCAACCCGGGGTCCGATCGCCGGCGTGGGGAAGTTGAGATTCCCCCCCGATGCAGGAGCTGATCGCCCCGATGCGGAGGGCCCAAACGCTGCCGGTTACGGGAGTAAGATCGTCCCGTCAACCGAAGGCTCGAGCCCCAGACCGTGGGAGAACAAAGAAGGGAAGAGATTGAACTTTTTTTTCGCCTCCATCACAGTGAGGAATGTGGAGGAGTCACTGTGGTGGATGTTTATGTTAAAATGTATTTAGTGTTTTTTGTGTTTTTTATTTGTGTGACTGACTTGGCAAATCAAATTCCTCGTATGTTGCAAAACATACTTGGCTAATAAAGTATTATTGTATTGTATTGTATTGACTACTGGGCCAGTGGTGATATTTCCAGACCTCTCTGACACATTGCAAGAACCAACAATAGTGAGAGAGGGAGAGGAGATATCTACAAGACCCCGGCAGTGTGAACAATTCCATTGCCATGACCGTCACACCACCCCTCCCCCCCAGCCAATTCAGTTTATACCCCCCCCGTGTAACACCAGTGAACCTCCCTGCCAGGATATTGGTTCCCCTCCAGTTCAGGTGCAACCCATCACTCTTGTATGGGTCAACTCTTCCCCGAGAAGAGATGGTGCAGGGGAGGTGGTGTGCCTGGATTAGAAGGCTCCAGCCACAGGGAGAGGTTGGACAGACTGGGATTGTTTTCTCTGGAATGCTGGAGCTTTGGGGGAGACTTGGCAGAAGTATATAGAAAGGAAGGACATTAGTTTGGAGGATGTGGAATCGATATGGGTAGAGCTGCAAAACACTAAGGGGCAGAAAACGCTAATGGGAGTTGTGTACAGGCCACCTAACAGTAGTAGTGGAGTTGGGGATGGCATCAAACAGGAAATTAGAAATGCGTGCAACAAAGGTAAAACAGTTATAATGCGTGACTTCAATCTACATTTAGATTGGGTGAATCAAATTGGCAGGGGTGCTGAGGAAGAGGATTTCTTGGAATGTATGCGGGATAGTTTTCTAAATCAACATGTAGAGGAACCAACAAGAGAGCAGGCTATTCTAGACTGGGTATTGAGTAATGAGGAAGGGTTAGTTAGCAGTCTTGTTGTGCGTGGTCCCTTGGGGAAGAGTGACCATAATATGGTTGAGTTCTTCATTAGGATGGAGAGTGTCATAATTAATTCAAAAACAAGGGTTCTGAACTTAAAGAAAGGTAACTTTGAGGGTATGAGACGTGAATTGGCCAAGATAGACTGGCAATTGATTCTTAAAGGGTTGACGGTGGATATGCAATGGAAGGCATTTAAAGGCTGCATGGATGAACTACAACAATTGTTCATCCCAGTTTGGTAAAAGAATAAATCAGGGAAGGTAGTGCATCCGTGGATAACAAGGGAAATCAGGGATAGTATCAAAACAAAAGATGAAGCATACAAATTAGCCAGAAAAAGCAGCCTACCAGAGGACTGGGAGAAATTCAGAGTCCAGCAGAGGAGGACAAAGGGTTTAATAAGGAAAGGGAAAATAGATTATGAAAGAAAACTGGCAGGGAACATAAAAACTGACTGCAAAAGTTTTTATAGATATGTGAAGACAAAAAGATTAGTTAAAACAAATGTAGGTCCCTTGCAGTCAGAAACTGGTGAATTGATCATGGGGAACAAGGACATGGCAGACCAATTGAATAACTACTTTGGTTCTGTCTTCACTAAGGAAGAATTAATAAATCTGCATTAAATAGCAGGGGACCGGGGGTCAAATGAGATGGAGGAACTGAGTGAAATCCAGGTTAGCCAGGAAGTGGTGTTAGGTAAATTGAATGGATTAAAGGCCGATAAATCCTCAGGGCCAGATAGGCTGCATCCCAGAGTACTTAAGGAAGTAGCCCCAGAAATACTGGATGCATTAGTGATAATTTTTCAAAACTCTTTAGATTCTGGAGTAGTTCCTGAGGATTGGAGGGTAGCTAATGTAACCCCACTTTTTAAAAAGGGAGGGAGAGAGAAAACGGGGAATTACAGACCAGTTAGTCTAACATCGGTAGTGCGGAAACTGCTAGAGTCAGTTATTAAAGATGGGATAGCAGCACATTTGGAAAATGGTGAAATCATTGGACAAAGTCAGCATGGATTTATGAAAGGTAAATCATGTCTGACGAATCTTATATAATTTTTCGAGGATGTAACTAGTAGAGTACATAAGGGAGAACCAGTGGATGTGTTATATCTGGACTTTCAGAAGGATTTCGACAAGGTCCCACATAAGAGATTAGTATACAAACTTAAAGCACACGCTATTGGGGGTTCAGTATTGATGTGGATAGAGAACTGGCTGGCAGACAGGAAGCAAAGAATAGGAGTAAACGGGTCCTTTTCAGAATGGCAGGCAGTGACTAGTGGGATACCGCAAGGCTCAGTGCTGGGACCCCAGCTATTTACAATATATATTAATGATTTGGACGAGGGAATAGAATGCAACATCTCCAAGTTTGCAGATGACACGAAGCTGGGGGGCAGTGTTAGCTGTGAGGAGGGTGCTAGGAGGCTGCAAGATGACTTGGATAGGCTGGGTGAGCGGGCAAATGCATGGCAGATGCAGTATAATGTGGATAAATGTGAGGTTATCCACTTTGGTCGCAAAAATAGGAAAGTAGACAATTACCGGAATGGTGGCCGATTAGGAAAAGGGGAGATGCAACGTGACCTGGGTGTCATGGTACACCAGTCATTGAAAGTGGGCATGCAGATGCAGCAGGCAGTGAAGAAAGCGAATGGTCTGTTAGCATTCATAGCAAAAGGATTTGAGTATAGGAGCAGGGAGGTTCTACTGCAGTTGTACAGGGTCTTGGTGAGACCATACCTGGAGTATTGCGTACAGTTTTGGTCTCCTAATCTGAGGAAGGACATTCCTGCCATAGTGGGAGTACAGAGAAGGTTCACCAGACTGATTCCTGGGATGTCAGGACTTTCATATGAGGAAAGACTGGATAGACTCTGCTTGTACGCGCTGGAATTTAGAAGATTGAGGGGGGATCTTATAGAAACTTACAAAATTCTTAAGGGGTTGGACAGGCTAGATGCAGGAAGATTGTTCCCGATGTTGGGGAAGTCCAGAACAAGGGGTCACAGTTTAAGGATAAAGGGGAAATCTTTTAGGACTGAGATGAGAAAAACATGTTTTACACAGAGTGGTGAATCTCTGGAATTCTCTGCCACAGAATGTAGTTGAGGCCAGTTCATTGGCTATATTTAAGAGGGAGTTAGATGTGGCCCTTGTGGCTAAAGGGATCAGGGGGTATGGAGAGAAGGCAGGTACAGGATACTGAGTTGGATGATCAGCCATGATCATATTGAATGGCGGTGCAGGCTCGAAGGGCCGAATGGCCTACTCCTGCACCTATTTTCTATGTTTCTATGTATCTATATAAAATGATGAGGGACAAAGTTATGGTAGACACACCATAGATAGGTTAGACAGTCAGAACCTTTCTCCCAGGATAGAAATGTCCAACACTAGAGGATATAGCTGTCAGGTTAGAGGAGGAAAGTGTTTTAGAATGGTGGAGGCCTTGAATGCATTGCCTGGGGTAGTGGTGGAGGCAGATACAAGTGGTGTTTAAGAGGCTTTTAGATAGGCACAAGTAAGGTCAAGGACTGGATCATGTACAGATCAGTTCAACGGCATCATGTTGGGCCCAGACATTGTGGGCCAAAGGGCCTCTTCCTGTGCTGTACTGTTGGATGTTCTATGGTGTATTATCTGTACCTTGTCTACAGTGAGATTGCAGGATGATGATGTTGCTATTCTGGATGTATTATGAGGAGCAGTGGGTTAGAGGAACAACAGAGCCAAGGCGTTTCACAGGCAGTTTATTTCAAGCACGCGCCACTTCTGTGTCCCTGGAGCATCCCAGACGCCAGCGTGACACTCGTATATCTGAAAGGGAAGCACGAGGAGATGAGTGGTAGGACAGATGCCTTCACTGACATGACACACAGACATTGTCACACAGAACCTGTCTAACAATGGAGTGTACAACACAGGAAGAAACCTTTCTGTTCATAATGTCTGAACACTCGTTTACAGTCACACAGCGGTACAGCATGGAAACAGGCCCTTCGGCCCACCTTGTCCATGCTGACCAAGTTGACATACTGGGTTAGTATTATTATTTGCCTCGAAACCCTTCCAATTCATATATCTGTCCAAATGTATTTTAAAAGCCGTAATTCCATATAACCATATAACCATATAACAATTACAGCACGGAAACAGGCCATCTCGACCCTTCTAGTCCGTGCCGAACACGTATTCTCCCCTAGTCCCATATACCTGCGCTCAGACCATAACCCTCCATTCCTTTCCCGTCCATATAACTATCCAATTTATTTTTAAATGATAAAAACGAACCTGCCTCCACCACCTTCACTGGAAGCTCATTCCACACAGCCACCACTCTCTGAGTAAAGAAGTTCCCCCTCATGTTACCCCTAAACTTCTGTCCCTTAATTCTGAAGTCATGTCCCCTTGTTTGAATCTTCCCTACTCTCAATGGGAAAAGCTTATCCACGTCAACTCTGTCTATCCCTCTCATTATTTTAAAGACCTCTATCAAGTCCCCCCTTAACCTTCTGCGCTCCAAAGAATAAAGCCCTAACTTGTTCAACCTTTCTCTGTAACTTAGTTGTTGAAACCCAGGCAACATTCTAGTAAATCTCCTCTGTACTCTCTCTATTTTGTTGACATCCTTCCTATAATTAGGCGACCAAAATTGTACACCATACTCCAGAATTGGCCTCACCAATGCCTTGTACAATTTTAACATTACATCCCAACTTCTATACTCAATGCTCTGATTTATAAAAGCCAGCACTCCAAAAGCTTTCTTTACCACCCTATCTACATGAGATTCCACTTTCAGGGAACTGTGCACAGTTATTCCAAGATCCCTCTGTTCACCTGCATTCTTCAATTCCCTACCATTTACCATGCACGTCCTATTTTGATTTGTCCTGCCAAGATGTAGCACCTCACACTTATCAGCAGGTTCCTGGGGGTCAACATCTCCGATGACCTCTCTTGGACCAACAATACCTCAACTCTGGTCAAGAAGGCTCACCAGCGTCTCTTCTTCCTGAGGAGACTAAAGAAGGTCCATCTGTCTCCTCGGATTCTGGTGAACTTCTACCGCTGCACCATCGAGAGCATCCTTACCAACTGCATCACAGTATGGTATGGCAACTGCTCTGTCTCCGACCGGAAAGCACTGCAGAGGGTGGTGAAAATTGCCCAACGCATCACCGGTTCCTCACTCCCCACCATTGAGTCTGTCCAAAGCAAGCGTTGTCTGCGAAGGGCGCTCAGCATCGCCAAGGACTGCTCTCACCCCAACCACAGACTGTTTACCCTCCTACCATCCGGGAGGCGCTACAGGTCTTTCCGTTGCCGGACCAGCAGGTCCAGGAACAGCTTCTTCCCTGCGGCGGTTACACTACTCAACACTGTACCTCGGTGACTGCCAATCACACCCCCCCCCCCCCCCCGGACACTCCTCCCACCAGGATTTATTAGATTAGATTTATTTATTTACTGCTCATATTTATGTCGCTCTTCTAGGGAGATGCTAACTGCATTTCGTTGTCTCTGTACTGTACACTGCACAATGACAATAAAGTTGAATCTGAATCTGAATCTGAATCTGATTAAACTCCATCTGCCATCTTTCAGCCCACTCTTCCAACCGGCATAAATCTCTCTGTAGACTTTGAAAATCTACTTCATTATCCACAGCCCCACCTATCTTAGTATCATCTGCATACTTACTAATCCAATTTACCACACCATCATCCAGATCATTGATGTACATGACAAACAACAGTGGACCCAACACAGATCCCTGTGGCACCCCACTAGTCACTGGCCTCCAACCTGACAAACAACCATCCACCATTACTCTCTGGCATCTCCCATTCAGCCACTGTTGAATCCATCTTGCTACTCCACAATTAATACCCAACCATTGAACCTTCTTAACCAACCTTCCGTGAGGAACCTTGTCAAAGGCCTTACTGAAGTCCATATATACAACATCCACGGCTTTACCCTCATCAATTTCCCGAGTAGCCTCTTCAAAAAATTCAAGAAGATTAGTCAAACATGACCTTCCAGGCACAAATCCATGTTGACTGATCCTAATCAGCCCCTGTTTATCCAGATGCTTATATATATTATCTCTAAGTATCCTTTGCATTAATTTGCCCACCACTGACGTCAAACTAACAGGTCTATAATTGCTAGGTTTACTCTTAGACCCCTTTTTAAACAATGGAACAACATGCGCAGTACGCCAATCCTCCGGCACTATTGCCATTTCCAATGACATTTGAAATATTTCTGTCATAGCCCCTGCTATTTCTACACTAACTTCCCTCAATGTCCTAGGGAATATCCTGTCCGGACCTGGAGACTTATCCACTTTTATATTTCTCAAAAGTGTCAGTACTTCCTCTTCTTTGAATCTCATAGTCTCCATAGCTACACTACTTGTTTCCCTTACCTCACATAATTCAATATCCTTCTCCTTGGTGAATACCGAAGAAAAGAAATTGTTCAATATCTCCCCCATCTCTTTTGGCTCTGCAGATACCTGTCCACTCTGACTCTCTAATGGACCAATTTTATCCCTCGTTATCCTTTGGCTATTAATATAGCTGTAGAAACCCTTTGGATTTACTTTCACCTTATTTGCCAAAGCAACCTCATATCTTCTTTTAGCTTTTCTAATTTCTTTCTTAAGACTCTTTTTACATTTTTTATACTCCTCAAGCACCTCATTTACTCCATGCTGCCTATAATTAGTGTAGATCTCTCTCTTTTTCCGAACTAAGTGTCCAATTTCCCTTGAAAACCATGGCTCTTTCCAATTTTTACTATTTCCTTTCAACCGAACAAGGACATAAAGATTCTGTACTCTTAAAATGTCACCTTTAAATGTCCTCCATTTCTCTTCCACATCTTTCCCATAAAACAAACTGTCCCAATTTACTCCTTTTAAATCCTTTCGCATCTCCTCAAAGTTAGCCTTTCTCCAATCAAAAATCTCAACCCTAGGTCCAGTTCTGACCCTCTCCATAATTATATTGAAACTAATGGTATTGTGATCACTGGTCCCGAACTGTTCCCCAACGCATACCTCTGCCACCTGACCCGTCTCATTTCCTAACAGGAGGTCCAGCACCACCCCTTCTCTAGTAGGTACTTCTATGTATTGCTGCAAAAAACTATCCTGCACACATTTTACAAACTCCAACCCATCCAGCCCATTTACAGAATGTGTTTCCCAGTCTATGTGTGGAAAATTGAAATCTCCCACAATCACTACCTTGTGCTTACTACTAATATCTGCAATCTCCTTACATATTTGCTCTTCCAATTCTCGCTCCCCATTTGGCGGTCTATAATACACCCCTATGAGTGTTGCTACCCCTTTCCCATTTCTCAGTTCCACCCAAATAGCCTCCCTAGAAGAGCCCTCTAATCTATCCTGCCAAAGCACTGCTGTAATATCTTCCCTGATAAGCAATGCAACACCTCCACCTCTTGCCCCTCCAATTCTATCACACCTGAAGCAACGAAATCCTGGAATATTTAGTTTCCAATCACAGCCCTCCTGCAACCATGTTTCACTGATCGCCACAACATCATACTTCCAGGTGTCAATCCAGGCTTTAAGTTCATCCACCTTTCTTACAATGCTCCTAGCATTAAAATATACACATTTAAGAAACCCACCCTCTCTTATTCTCTGTTTATTGTCTTTTACTTCTCTCTCCCCTACATTTTGGGTCAGAGTGCTTCCATTCTCTGCCTCCTGCCTCCCACACTGACTGCTAGCTTTCCCAATTTGAGTCCCTCCCCCCAACCATACTAGTTTAAAGTCTCCCCAGTAGCCTTTGCAAATCTACCCGCCAGGATATTGGTCCCCCTCGAGTTCAAGTGCAACCCATCCTTTCTGTACAGGTCGCACCTTCCCCAAAAGAGGTCCCAATGATCCAGAAACTTGAATCCATACCCACTGCACCAGTCCCTCATCCACTCTTTTATCCTCCACCTCGCTCCATTCCTACTCTCACTGTCGCATGGCACAGGCAGTAATCCTGAGAATGGCAGTATTCCATTTGCTTCTATAGCTTCCCCTGGCAGCTCCTTCAGATACAGACTGCCCAATAAGTGCCCTGAGCTCCCACTTAAACCTCTTCCCTTTCACATTAAACCTGTACCCTCTAGTTTTAGAATCATCTACCCTGGGGAACAGACTGTGAGTGTTCACTTTATCCGTGCCCCTCATGATGTTGTACACCTCAATAAGGTCACCCCTCCGCCTCCTACGCTCCAAAGACTACTCAGCCTATCCACCCTCTCCCTGTAACTCAAGCCCATCCAGCACAGTTTCAAACCAAAATTAATACAAAGAAACGGTTTTACCACCTTAATCAGCGACGGGCTAGTTTGAAAGGAGCAGTGTTTGAAGTTGTATGGATTTTCCTTACGACAGACTGTTCTTCCGATATCAAAGTGTACAAGATACTTCAGACCAGCAACAATCTTCAAAAGAAAAAAGTGGATGTGTCTTTTAACATAGAACAGTACAAGAACAGCCACAACGTAGGCAGTGAACATGATGCCAAGACATCCCTATCCAGGAACAAAGAACTGCAGATGCTGTCACAAAATGACACAAAGTGCTGGAGTAACTCAGCAGGTTGGGTCAGGTCCCTGGAGAGCATGGACAGGTGACGTTCCAGGTTGAGGCCCTTCTTCAGAGTGATTGTAGGAGGGGGGTGGGGGGAAACCAGAAAGGGGGAGAAGGAGGGCGGGGGGGGGGGTTTGATAGGTAAATGGTTAGAAGGTCAGAGATAGGAAAGTAAGGTGTGAGACAGGTTTCGAGTCATATTCATACAGTGGAAACAGGCCCTTCGGCCCAACTTGCACAAGCTAGTTAAGATGCCCCATCTACACTAGTCTCACCTACATGCATTTGGCCCATATTTTTCTAAACATTTCCTATCCATGTACCTCAAGCCTCCTCTGGCAGCTCGTTCCATACACCCACCACCCTCTGTGTGAAAACATTGCCCCTTAGCTTCCAATTAAATCTTTCCCCTCTCACCTTAAACCTTTGTTCTCTGGTTCTTGATGCCTCTACTCTGGGCAAGAGACTGTGCATTCACTTTACCTATTCCCCTCATGCTCATACACCTTAATCATATCATTCCTCATCATCCTGTGCTCCAAGGAATAGAGTCCTAGCCTACTCAACCGCTCCCTACAGCTCAGGCCCTCGAGTCCTGGCAACATCCTCATAAATCATCTCTGCGCCCTTTTGCAGCTTAACAACATTTTTCCTATAACAGGGTGACCAAAACTGAACACTTTACTCCAAATATGGCCTCACCAACGTCTTATACAACTGTACGATAACATCCCAACTGATATACTCAGAATTCTAACTGATGAAGGCCAATGTGCCAAAGGCCTTCTTGACCACCCTATCCATCTGTGTTGCCACTTTCAGGGAACATTGTACCTGCAGTCCTAGATCCCTCTGCTCTTCAACACTCTCAGAGCCCTGCCATTCACTGTGAAAGTCCTGCCCTGGTTTGACTTCAGAAAATGTGACATCTTGCACTTCTCTCTATTAAATTCCATCCATCATTACTCAGCCCACCTGGCCAACTCATCTACTCAATGTGCTCTACACAACATCCTCTGGCAAAGGGTGGATTTAAAACCTTGACCTGGAAATTTGTAAGGAACGAGGAAACTAGGCCATTATTTCCATGGCTGTGGTTCTGCAGGTGTGATTTGCATCAACTGGTTAGAAGTGCTCAGCTGCCTCTGATCAGTAAATAACATCTGGATATGTGGAGTTATAACTCCAGTCTGGAGTTCCACCATTCTCAGCTTTCAGGGCAAGGTCGATATCCAAGTTAATCGGTGGAAGATTGAGGGGAAAACAACAGAAAATAACCGAGGCAGAATCAGGAAGGTGTCGCAGTGAATTCAAGGAGAACAGGAATCTCCCGCTAAACACAGAGTGCTGGAGGAACTTTGTGTAGGCAGCATCTGTGGAGAGACTGGACAGGCAACGTTTCAGATAGGAACCCTACTTCACACTTATCCTTCCTGCTTCCCTTCATAAGTATGCTCCTCATGTGCTAAAACTTGATCCCAGCTGCCTATACCTGTCCCATGCTTCCTTCTGAACCTGACCAGAGGCTCAATGTCTCTGGTCATCCAAGCTTCCTTACTCCCACCTCCTTGCCCGATCTATGCCTCGTGTAATTTTATGTACATCTATCAGGTGTCCCCTCAAGCTCTGGCGTTCCAGAGAAAACAATTCGAGTGTGTCCAACCTCTCACTGTAGCTAATACCCTCCAGTCAAGGCACCACGCTGGTGAACCACCTCTACAAAGGCTCCACATCCTTCCTGTAATGGGACCAGAACTTCTCTCACCTCACCTGCACCTGTGCATTTAGTATCCTCTGGACTTTAAATAGGTAGACGTCATTGGATGCGTTGTTGTATCTGTAGACTGCAGCAAGTGTGGCATTTTGAACGGCGGGGTTGTCCACACTAATATTTCTTGGCATTCCCGGGAAAAAGTCCATATCTCCAGACCCCTCTGAAACATTGTAAGAAACAACAACAGTGAGAGAGGGGGAGGGGGAGGAGCGATCTGCAAGTCACCGGCAGCGTGAACGATTCCATTGCCATGACCATCACTGCATCAGGGTCCTGAGCTCAGAGAATAACGACACAAGATGCAGGAAACATTCAGCCCAGCACAGTGACCAGCCAGACAAAGCTAGAGGATTCTAAAACCAGAGGGCACAGGCTTAAGGTGAGAGGGGAGAGATAAACAAGGGACCACAGGGACAACTTTTTCACTTGAGGGAAGTCCGTATCTGGAATGAGCTGCCAGAGGAAGCTGTAGAAACGGATACATTTGTGACTTTTGGACAGATCTATGGATAGGAAGGGTTTAGAAGGATATGGACTAAATGCAGGCAAATGGAACTAGCCCAGTTAGCCAACCTGGTCACACGGCCAAGGTGGGCCAAAGGGCCTGTTTCTGTGCTGTACAGCTCGATGACTCTAAAGGGCCTGTCCCACTTAGGCTATTTTTTAGGCGACTACACGCGACTAAGCTGTCGCCACATGGTCGTGATTAGTTTCCTCAGTCGCCCAAAGAATCGTAGCGTCTTTCTGGTCATCACTGGATTTTCAACATATTCAAAAAATTTCGCCAACAGTCGGCTATAGTCAGCTTGACGCCAATGGGCATAGCTTGACTTCTCCTGACGCAGGTGCTGTCGTAGGTTGTCGCCAGGATGAAGTAGGTTGTCACCGGTGCTGACTTCGGTGAATTCCATTGGCGACTACCTACGTCAATCTACGTCAACCGGCGACAGGTACTGCCAACTGAATTGTCTTCAGTTTGTCTTCAGTTGTCGCCGACAGGGTCGTAGCTTGTCGCGGGTAGATGTAGGTTGACTTCGGTTGTCGTCTATGTGGTCGTAGGTGTGGTCGTAGGTGGACGTCCTAATGGGTCGTCGGTTGTCGGTCGCTTGCCGTAGCTGGACGTCGACTAGGTGGTAGGTTGTGGTAGACATCGTGGTGGACATTGTTGTAGGGGGGCCCAGTCACTGTTTTTTCGGCGACCTGCTACGACCATGACAGTCCCCTAAAATAAAAAAATCGCCTGTGGGATAGGCCCTTAAAGAGTTAATTTTTCAGATCAGTGCATTCGCTTTGAAACATCTGTCCACAGATGCCGACTGTTCTGAGCAATTTTGCATTATTTCAGATTTCCAACATCTGCACTGTTATTAAAAATAATAGATTCTGGACTAATTTGAGGTCCTCTCTCCAGTGTGGGTGTGAAGGGACCCTATGTTGCTGTACGAGGGTCAATCTGATTATCAGCGCTCCTCAATCAGACACAACCATCCCCAAAACTCAGCAAACATCCACAAATAATCTACAGGATTCACTGACAATGACTGTGTCCCATGATCAGGCCCACTCACTCCCATCTAACCCAGCACACCCCCATTCACAGCAACAGACCATCTGAGTGCCTGTTCTACATTGTAACATTGACCCAAATAGAACCGCAACAAGGCAGCCAGCATCATCAAAGACCCACACCACCCTGGCCACTCTCTCATCTCGCTGCTACCATCGGGAAGAAGGTACAGGAGCCTGAAACCCTGACCTCCAGGTTCAAGAACAGCTTCTTTCCAGCAACCATCAACTCTTGAACACTGCACAACAACTGTGATCTTCTATGGACCGTGTGGGTGGTCACACTACAGACTGCAATTTTTAAACCATTCCACAGCAGCAGAATTAGGCCATTTGGCCCATTGAGTCTACTCCGCCACGCGATCATGGCCGATCTATTTTCCCCTCTCAACCACACTCTCCCGTCTTCTCTCCGCAACCTTTGACCTCATCTATGGACAATGAGACTCAACAAGACGACTTTGAAGCTGATGCGACTTGGGTGGGGGAGGGATGAAGAGAGAGGGAATGCCGGGATTACTTGAAATCAATAGAGAAATCAATATTCATACCGCTAGGGTATAAGCTGCCCAAGTGAAATAGGAGATGCTGTTCCTCCAATTAGCATTTGGCCTCACTCTGACAATGGAGGAGGCCCAGGACAGAAAGGACAGTGCTTGAATGGGAAGGGGAAATTAGTTCATCCACACCTGGGCATACCCGGGTTGGTCAAAGACAACATGCTCTGCCCGCGGACATCTCGACTGGCCGACGGGACTGAATTGTTGAGCAGCTAACAAGGGGTTGATACATTTGCCAGCCACACTTTCCCAGTGACATCCAGTTGCCAGGAAGAGTAGCTCCCCATCAGAGCCCATTCCAATGTTAGTGATGACAATTTCAGATATCCAGCCTTTTCTGTAGAAAACCTATCCCACAACAGAGGTAAATACAATTAGAGGGCATAGATATAGTGGTGGACACAAAGAGTGCTGGACACTGCCTGGTTCATCACAGGTACTGATCTCCCCATCATCGAAGGGATCTACAGAGAGTGCTGGACACTGCCCGGTCCATCACATGTACTGACCTCCCCACCATGGAAGGGATCTACAGGAGGCCCTGCCTCAAAAAGGCAGCCAGCATCATCAGAGACCCACACCACCCTGGCCACTCTCTCATCTCACTGCTACCATTGGGATGAAGGTACAGAAGCCGGAAAACCCTGACCTCCAGGTTCAAGAACAACTTCTTCCCAGTAACTATCAGGCTCTTGCACACTCAAACACCAACTAAATCTAAAATACAAACTGTCTTAGACCAGGGATTTTACTTCGGAGTCACGTGAGTGACTACGTGAAGAACCCGTCCAGCACGCATGCGCGACATTAGCGTTCACGCAGTGCAACAGCGACGACCGGGAGTACAGGCGCTCCCGCTACACGTCGGTGAAAACTAAACAGCGGACCATCAGGTAAGTCTTACACTGAGGTCGTAATCCGCAAGCTGTGCTCTGCTCTCTATTCCAGAGGAACTGGGAACATGAGCAGCACGGCAAAGGAGAAAACCGCCCCCCGTTCGACTCCAACAGAACGGGAGTGTTCCATCAGTGGGGGGCGAGAGGCGGCACCTGGACCGCATATGCGGCGGTCCACCCTCATCGAGACCGAGCCGAGCCCAGTCCCGCTAGCGCAGCCTGATGAGCGGCAGCGGGCTGGAGGAAAAGTTTAAAAAAAAATAAAAAATACCGGCCGGTTATGTCTGACTCCGATGAGGAGGGTCCGCCTTAGAGCGGCAGAGCTAGCCGCCTGAGCCGAATGGAAAGGCTCATGGAGCAACTGCTCCAGCGAGACTTGCTTCAGGAGCTGGAGCAATCTCGCCAGGGGGATCAGGCACTCCCACAGCAGTGCTCTACAATGCACTGGCCATCGCTTTCCCCTCAAAGCAGGGCAGCGTTGGCGACCAGGGCTGGGCTGGTCAGGAAGAGGGGTCATTGGCTGAAGATGTCGGGAGTACGCTTGGGGTACAGGATCAGGAAGAGCTGCTGGGTGTGGAGATTCGCTACGTGGTTTCACCACGAGCAGGGCGGCCATTGGAGCCAAAACTGGCGGCCAGCATCAACCACCTGTCCCTCAAACCCCTACAAGACAGGTACTTAATGAGGCACTAGAGCTGGAAAACTGCAGTTCGCTCAATGTACCGGCTGTTAACAGCCAAATCTGGGGGGGGGGACAGAGTATCCGGAACCAGGAGCTAAAATCCTCAAGCTCCTGACGACAGGGATAACAGCCTATGCTCGTTCCGTGGATGGGGTGGATATGACCACAAACCAGCAAGACATTCTGGCTCTGCTGTGCTACACCCAATATGAGATAAATAACCTCCGCAAGGAGAGAATAAGACCTGCCCTCAATCCCAGGTTTGCAGGACTGTGTAAAACACCGGCCTCAGAGCCACAGATCCTGTTATTTGGAAGGACAAGTGAAAGACCTGGAGGAGGAGTCCAAAGCATTTGGCCTCATGAGGGCCGGCCCCGGAACGAGCAGACCCACACAAAAAACCAGACGGCAGTACCCCACCGCGTCCACCAGTCAAGGTCAAATTTATGTCACTGGTGAAAGCTCGGGGTCCGCATACTATCCCCGAAAGCCTTTTTAGGCCAGGGCCCAGAGCGGACCCCATGGAAAATGCGCCACCCCCAATCAGCAGTACATCAGCAGTACATCCAGCAGTATAACGACGGATGAACAAACGGAAGAAAGGAACACTACCATAACTATGGAGGTAGGTGGGTCTGGTTCCTACCAGCATGTAAATGGGGAACTGTACTAACAGGAGGTCTGTACTAACAGGAGGTGTCTCACGAATGATAGTTATATACTTAACAGTATTCGACTTCCGGTGGCGTCATGTTAGACTAACAGACGTGCACCCAGCTCCTCTCCCGAAAAACTTCACGATTTATCGTGTAAAACGGGTCCGAAAATCGGGATTGTTTTTAAAAACCTTACCGGAGCTTCTGGTTACCGCGCTGATGACGTCATCGTTAAACGCGATGTTTTAAACGGTGGTTTGAAGCCCTTTAAATGAGTAAATTGCCTCCAGCTGTGAGCCCTCAGAGAGCTGTGAATAAGCTGTCGAAAAAGTTTGAAGCAGAAATTACCTCTGAAGTCTCTGAAGTGGCTGCAGAAATGGATACAAGATCTAAGAAAGACTTTGATGACTTGAAGAAATCAATGAAAAATTTGAAAGATGAGATCTCGGATAATAGGGTGGAAGATAAGAAGGAAATGAAGGAAAATTCGGCAAAAATGATGGAAGGAATGGAGAAGATGATGAAGGATTTAAATGCTGGTAACCAGAAGAATATGACGGATTTACTGGACATTATGAATAAACGAATTGATGAGGTGAAAGATGGACTATCAGAGAAAATGGATAAGATGGATGTAATTACTACGGATAAGTTCACGGCTGTACTTGAAACAGTAGCTGCAAGTATGCACACAATTACGGAATTGGAGAAAAATACGGCTCGACTGGTTGAAGACATGGCGAAATTGAGGCAAGAACATGAGCAAATGAGGCGAGAAAACGAACAAGCATCACTACAAATGGGGACTCAATTAGAGAAAGTCTCAGTCAAATGCCTGGACCTGGAAGCTCGCTCTAGACGCTAGAATTTGAGAATTCTTGGTGTTTCAGAGGGGGCAGAAGGGGAACAGGTACGTGAATTTGCCATGGGCTTGTTGAAACAACTGTTGAATCTTTCCAAGGAACCGAAAATCGAAGTGGCTCATCGTGTCCCAAGATTTGGAAAAAGATCTGATGCGGGAAAAGCTTATCCACGACATATTATAGTGAAATTTCGAGATACTGCAGAACTGGAATATGTTATGAGTAAAATCAAATATGGTGTACAATAGCGGCTGGACAAGAACACTATTAAGATATTCAGGGACTACCCACATGAAATTGTGCAAAAAAGAAACAAATTTGATAAGGTTAAAGATCTTTTAAGAGGGAGAGAAGGGGTCAGATTTGGGGGTTTTTACCCCGCGAAAATGCGTATTTCCTTTAATGGTCTTGAAAAGTCATTTGTTAAGCCTGAAGACGCATTCAAATATGCCCAAACGATTGTTGAAAAACAGAAATAAAAGGGAGCTTTGGCAGATCCGAATAATTCTCAGCTATGTTTTGTCTGGGGATAGTTACACTGTTATCTCTGGAATGTTGAATCAAGGACATTTTCTGTTCAAAACGTGTAAACAACTTTACAGCTGGAATATGAATCAGAAAATAATTGCTTATTGATTAAAATGTTATAACCAATTGTAAGAACTTATCCTATTAACAACTTTAAAAGTTATGCAGGTTAGATTAGAATACTAACAAAAAAAACAAAAAAATAATGAACTAACATACTAATATGAATTTTTAATAAATTGTAACCTTGTCTATAAGCGGGAGGAGGGGATGAGAAACGAGCTCCTGGCTTATGTCCAGGAGCACGTCTCGTTAACCCCTTCAACCAACAGTTGATTCTTATTGAAATCAAAAATATTGGTTTAATAATTAAACTCTGATATATATATATGTTATAAGGAAATATCAGGGTAAAATTGTATTATATATCTGAATGTGAGGCCTCGTTTTAATATTTTAATATGTTATGATTAACTAAGAGAGCGGAGCTAGTTGAGTAACAACGCAATGGAAGTCAAAACAAGGTTTTTTCCCACCTACAGGTGGGTCACTCGCTACAGTGCCGATTATATCAGACACTGTAGCCTCACTTTTTTAGTTTTTTTTTTATCACATAAAATCACTTGTTTGTGTTTTGTGTTTAGTGATAAGAGTAATATGGACATACCAGCAAAAGTTAATAATTCAAAAACTCCCCCAATACCTAAAGACCTGGGACATGGACGCACCACAAGATTCAAAGGTACTATAATTATTCAAAATGCATGACACCACACAAAAGAACCTAGGAGGAATCTCATTTTGTAGTTGGAATATAAGAGGTATTAACGAACCTATCAAAAGGGGTAAGATATTAGCTCAGCTAAAAATGTATAATTCTGACATTACCTTCCTACAAGAAACACACCTAAAACCTCAGGACCAAGTTAGGCTGAGGGCGAAATGGATAGGTCAAACATACCACTCTTCATTCACTTCAAAATCTAGAGGCACGTCAATTATCATAAGAAAAGGTATACCATTTAAAGCAAAGAATATTATAACAGATATAGAAGGGAGATACCTAATAGTTAATGGAGAAATCCATGACACTCCACTTACTTTGGTAAATATATATGCCCCTAACTTTGATAACCCCCACTTTTTCAATAAAATCTTCAATATAATTGCAGAGTCAAACTATCAAAATGTTATAATAGGAGGAGACTTTAACTGTGTTTTAGATCCGTACTTAGATAAATCAAGTCAAAAACAGAGAGGGAATATGAAATCGAAAACTGGGGAACTCCTCAATACCTATATAAATAACACTAATATAGCAGATGTTTGGAGAATTGTGAATCCAACTGGCAGGGAATATTCATTTTACTCAATGGTACATAAGACATACTCACGTATAGACTACTTTCTGCTGGATACAAAATTAATCCCCCAAACATCTAATGCAATATACCATACAAATTCAATTTCAGACCATTCTCCACTAACTTTTTTTTTAAAACTGGAAGGATTGTCTAAGAATAATTCATTCTGGAGATTTAACTCTCAAATTTTAAAAGATCCACAAGCGAGTATATATTTAAAAGAACAAATGGAGGTCTTTTTTCAAACAAATGATACTTCAGATATATCGCCTACTTTACTTTGGGAATCTTTTAAAGCATACATTAGGGGTATTATAATTTCATATCAAGCTTTTCAAAATAAAAAGAATAAGAATGAACAAAGACAGTTAGAAGAACTTATTAGACAAATGGATATAGATAATGCTAAAGATCCATCAATAGATAAACATAATAAAATAATAATTTTAAAATTTAAATTAAATAAATTATTATCTGCCAAACTTATAAGACTTTTTCAAATTACAAAACAAGAGCACTTTGAATTTGGGGATAAACCGCATAAACTTTTGGCTCGCCAGCTAAAAAAACGAGAAAAGGAACATACTATACCAAAGATCAAATCAGATAAAGGGGAATTATTAACAACACCGAAGGATATTAATAAAAGATTTGCGCAATTTTACGAGAATTTGTATACATCTAAAACGATAATTGATTCCAATAATATCACAAAGTTCTTGGATACCTGTAATCTTCCAA
Source organism: Malacoraja senta (assembly GCA_038087875.1). Lineage (NCBI taxonomy): Eukaryota > Metazoa > Chordata > Chondrichthyes > Rajiformes > Rajidae > Malacoraja > Malacoraja senta. The sequence continues at coordinate 62,684 of JAXLNO010003810.1, forward strand.
AGTTAGAGATGAAGGAACAAGAGGAACTGGGTGCACAAATCTCAATTAAGGAATTAGAAGATACAATAAACTCATTAAAAAATGGAAAAACACCAGGCCCTGATGGATTTACTAATGAATTTTATAAAAGCTTTTATGATAAAATAATACCAAGATTACAAAAAATGTACCAATACGCTTTTAAAAAACGAATACTACCTGATACATTAGCGGAATCAACGATTACATTAATACCTAAGAAAAATAAAGATTTAGAAGAACCTGGCTCATATAGAGCTATAGCATTGTTAAACACAGATCAAAAAATATTAGCGAAAACATTAGCTAGAAGATTAAGTAAATACATTAGTAAATTAATAAACCCAGATCAGACAGGGTTTATCCCTAAGAGATACTCTTCTAATAATATGAGACGTCTACTCAACATAATGCACTCACACAAATCTGAAGATCAAGAATTATCAATTATTTCGCTGGATGCTGAAAAAGCATTTGATCAAGTAGAATGGAATTATATGGATAAAGTATTACAAAAATTTCAACTGGGAGAGAATTTTATTTTATGGATTAAGTTACTATATAACAAACCTACAGCTAGAATACTTACTAATAACATATTATCCTCGAAATTTCAACTATCAAGGGGAAATAGACAAGGATGCTCATTATCACCACAGCTGTTTGCTCTCATTATTGAACCGCTAGCAGAAAAAATTAGAATACACCCTGATATTCATGGATATAATACTAAAGACTCATATAATAAAATATCTTTATACGCGGATGATATATTATTGTATATTACAAAACCTCAAATCACTATACCAAATATATTAAATTTAATTGAAGACTTCGGATCTTTTTCTGGATATAGAATAAATTGGAATAAAAGTGAAATTATGTCAATAAAACCGAAAGATTCAACACATCTTTTAAAATTCCCTTTTAAAATAGCTACAGAAAAATTTAAATTATTGGGAATCGAAATTACCAGAACATATCAAGGTATGTTCAGGGCAAATTTTGACCCCCTACTTAATAAACTGAATACATTAATTAAATTCTGGAAAACGCTCCCGATGTCTTTAATAGGCCGAATAAACGCAATAAAAATGATCTTTTTACCACAAATTTTATACCTATTTCAATCAATTCCTATATACTTACCTAAGAAGTTTTTTAAAAAACTCGACTCAGATATCACTAATTTTATATGGGACTATAAATCACATAGAATACAAAAAACCCATCTGAATAAACCTAAAGTATTGGGGGGTCTAGCACTACCTAATTTTATGTATTATTATTGGTCAGTAAATATTAAAAACATGATTCAACTGATGGATAACTCCGCCCAGCAAGTAGACTGGATTGTAATGGAGAAAGAGGATTGCTCCTCTAGAAACATTGGAGCGATCCTCCTCTCTCCAATGAAATTGAATAACATAAACTATAATAAGAACCCAATTATTCATAGTACAATCCGTATTTGGAAACAAATAAAACAAAATTTAAAATTAAGAAACTTATCACTTTTATTACCTATAGTCAATAACCCTTCGTTTAGTCCTTCTATTATAGATAAAGCTTATACACAATGGGATAGACTAGGAATTAAAACGCTTGGTGACTTGTATGAAACTGGAAAATTACTTTCATTTCAACAATTACAAATAAAATATAAACTCGGAAATAATCAATATTTTAAATACTTTCAAATATGCGACTATTTGAAAAAATATACAAAAGATCATCATAATAACCCAGCAGATGTACTGGACGAGGCAATGCAGATAAAAGCGGAATCAGCAAACTTAATATCATATTTGTATAATATTATCTTAAATGCACAAATACCATCTACGGAGGGTATCAGAAGAGACTGGGAACAAGAGTTAGCTATTAAAATTTCAAAGGAAAGTTGGAATGAATACTTATTAAAAGTGCATAAATGCTCGATTAATGTAAGACACACTTTAATACAATTTAAAATTTTACATAGATTATATTATTCGAAAACTAAAATTCAAAAAAAATTCCCAAACGTATCATCTATTTGTGATAAATGTCAATCCCAAGAAGCAACTATAGCGCACTCATTTGTCTTCTGTACAAAAATTCAAAAATTTTGGAATGAAATTTTTGAAATCTTTACAAAGTTATTTAAAACAAGACTGATACCCAAAGCAGAATGGATTATCTTCGGAATAACGGAAGATGATCCAGAACTAAATGTGTTTCAAAAGAAATTAATGGACTATGGGTTAATAACTGGAAAAAAGCTAATTCTAAAATTTTGGAAGAAGGCTCCAATACCAACTATAAATATGTGGATTTCAAATATGTTTGAAACATTACACCTTGAAGAGATAAGACTCCTCCTAGCAGGTAAACCAGATCACTTCCACCTGACGTGGTCTGCATTTATAGAATTATTACAAACATAGGGTGCAAAAGTACTTTAAAAAAATAAAAAAATTGAGGTCAGGTAAGGGGGGGTGATAGTTGAAGAGTTGGTATGTCCTATTTACGTGATGCTCAAAAAAAAAAACATTTGTTTCTCTTTTTTTCTCTTTCTCTTTTCTTTTCTTAGGGCCTATTTCTTAACTCTTTTTCTTTTTGTTTTTAATTTCGCTCTTATAGGGTCTTCGTCCTTTTTTGTTGTTACATTTTCTACACTTTTCTACACTTGCACTTTTTCCTTCACTTTCTTCTCTCTTTCAATCTTTTCTTTTTCTAGTGTAAAAAAATAAATAAAGGGAGTACATTAATTGTAAGAAGATATAAATGACGAGTATTAATGTATGTGGTTGTAATGTAATGTACTTCTAATAAATAAAAATTAAAAAAAAAAAATAAAAAAAAAATACTTAACAGTATTCGGGGATACAAAATAGAGTTCATTCACGAAAACATGCCACCAGTTCAGCACGTACCCAAAGGGTCTTTACCCTCTCAGTCAAAGAGAACTAGAGGCTCAAGCAGAACTGGTGAGGTTACTTACAAAGGGTGTCATTGAGAAATCCAAACATGATCCTTTGGAATTTGTCTCAAATATATTTACCAAAAGTAAAAAAGATGGTGGATGTCGCATCATCATTGACTTAACCTCACTAAATACCTTTGTTAAGTATGTACATTTCAAAATGGAAACATTTGTAACTGCTAAACAACTGATTTCCAAAGGATACTTTATGGCAAGCATTGATTTAAAAGATGCCTACTATTCAGTACCCATTCACAAGGGTCATCGCAGATACCTGAAAATTTACCTGGATGGGGCAACTATGGCAGTATAAAGTATTGCCTAATGGGTTGACATCAGCCTTAGACTATTTACCAAGATATTAAAACCAGCCTTGGCAACATTAGCGAAACAAAGACATATTGTCATGGCGTATCTTGATGATATCCTAATAGTTGGCAAAACCATGGAGTTGGCTAAATCAGCTGTATTAGCTACCAAATAATTGTTTGAAACCCTGGGTTTGTCATACATCCAGATAAATCTAAGTTGACGCCATCCACAACTATGGACTATCTGGGATTCAATTAACTCAATCCACATGTCTGTAACGTTGCCAAAAGGTAAAGCAGCAGAATTGGCACAGATGTGCAACAATTTAATGGTAAGCAATCGACCAACCATCCCACAAGTGGCAAGAGTAATTGGCAAAATGGTAGCAGCATTTTCAGCTACACAATTTGGACTCCTGCACTATCAGCACCTACAAAGGGCAAAAGTACAGGCGTTGAAACGACATGCGACCTGATGCGACCATTTGACAGATCCATGAAACTACCCATTGAAGCAATATCAGAGTTACAATGGTGGATATAACACATTTGGCATAGTTCCAGCCCTATCATCATCAATAACCCAACGTTAACCATACAAACAGATGCCAGTGCTCAAGGCTGGGGAGCAACTAATACCATATCCAGCACAGGTGGTAGATGGACTAACCTAGACTCGTCTTTACTACAAACACTGGGCATAAATTATTTGGAAATGTTGGGTGCGTTTTATGGTTTTAAAGCATATTCTAGGAATATGCACAACTTGCATGTTCATTTACAAATTGATAATATCACGGTGGTGGCCTATATTAACCATATGGCCGGAATAAAATCGATATCATGTGACAATTGGGTCAACACAATCTGGTAATGGTGGGTCGATAGACATATTTGGCTATCAGCAACTTACCTACCAGGTAAGCTAAATACAGTGCCAGGTCATGCAAATTCAATGATAAACACCGAATGGATGTTAAATCCTAGAGCTTTGCTAAAATTACAAACCAATATGGCACACCAGATATCGATCTCTTTGCATCCAGACTAAATCACCACGTACCAATGTATGTCCCTTGGGAACCACACCCTGAGGCAGCAGCGATAGATGCATTCGCGCTGAACTGGGGGACAGATTTCTTCTATGCTTTTTCCCCTTCTGCCTTAATCTGTAGGGTACTACGCAAAATACAGATGGACTCTGCTTCAGGTATTTTGATAGTACCAACTGGCCTACACAGCCATGATTCCCAGTGGTCCTCGACATGGTCATCGAAACTCCTATGACCTTTCCCAGTAGCCCAGACCTATTGACGCACCCTGTATCAGGCATAAGTCATCCATGCCATGCCAAAATTAACCTACTGGGTTGCAGATTATCAAAAGACCACTGCTGGGACTGGGATTGTCTGACAGGACCATCAACATGATGACACCGTATGTCCACCAGGAAACAATACCTATCGAGCATCAGGAAGTGGGAAAGATACTGCTCGACTACTGGGACAACGTACTCATCTGCAACCATAACCAATGTACTGGAGTTCCTGGGGGGCCTTCACCATAATGAAGGATTGAGCTACAGCGCCATCAATACTGCCAGACGTGCGCTGTCAGCCTACTTAAAACAGGTGCCAGGACAACAGGCCATAGGGTCTCACCTGCTGGTGATCAAACTCATGACGAGTATCGTCAACTCCAACCCTCTTAGACCTAGGTATACACAAATCTGGGATGTCAGTGTGGTCCTGACATACCTAAGGGGATGGTCCCCAGCCAGGTCTCTCACCCTGGAAAAGCTAACCCTGAACACGGTCATGCTGATGCTACTAGTCTCAGCACAAAGAGTCCAGTCCCTCCACTTACTGCAACTGGACAACATGGTTATAACACCAGACCGGGTCTCATTCACCATTCAGGAGCTGCTAAAGCAGAGCAAGCAAGGAACTTGAGTCCTAGTTATGGATTTCCGGGCATACCCACCTGACCTACGGTTGTGTGTCATGACTTACTTATTCACTTACATCAACACAACAAGAGATTCTCGAGGGAGAAAGGGAAAAATATATATATATATATATATATATATATATATATATATATATATATAAATAAATAAATAAAAAAGCCTTATGGGTCAGCCACAAGAAACCTCATGGTTGGGTGTCGAGCCAAACCATCTCAAGATGGCTCAAGCAGGTACTGGGAGCTGCTGGAGTAGATACTGATGTATATACATCTCACTCCACCAGGGCAGCATCCACATCGGCGGCTAAAAGAATGAACATGGAGTAAACGTTCCAAACGTTCTACCACAAGCCGCTAGCAGAACCTGTGTTATTTTCAGAAAGAGTTTTAAAATCTGCAAAAATATATAATTTAAGCCCGGGGGAGCATTTTGTCTTTTGTTATTGTTTAATAGATACCATTATTGTTTACAAACAGATTATGGTTGATTACGATAACATACTTCCTCCCTTGAATGACTTCGGCAGCGAGTGAAGTATGAACTGTTACACGGTTTGAAATCACAGAGCTTTAAAATCTTCACGTAGTCACTCACGTGACTCCGAAGTAAAATAGTAAGATTAAACGAGAACTTACCAGTTTGAAGTTTGATCTGTATTTTATGAGGAGTTACGATGAGGGATTACGTGCCCTCCGCTCCCACCCTCAAATATATAGATCAACAGGTATCTTAGTTCTCCTTTTCTTTACTATGTTTATTTCAATTATTGTGTTTCCTGTGATTCCACACTGCTGCTTTGAAGAATGTCGCGCATGCGTGCTGGACGGGGTCTTCACGTAATCCCTCATCGTAACTCCTCATAAAATACAGATCAAACTTCAAACTGGTAAGTTCTCGTTTAATCTTACTATTTTGGACCTTTGTTCTGCACTAATATTGGGTTATGTGGAGTGTTGGAGAGTTTTGTTCACTTTAGGTTATTGTCACGAGCCATTTACAGTGTACAGATACATGATAAGGGAATGACGTTTAGTGCAAGGTAAAGCCAGTAAAGTCAGATCAAAGATAGTCCAAGGGTCTCCAATGAAATAGATAGTAGTTCAGGACTGCTCTCTAGTTGTGATAGGATGGTTCAGTTGCCTGATATCAGCTGGGAAGAAACTATCTCTGAATCTGGAGGTGTGCGTTTTCACACTTCTATATCTTTTGCCCGATGGGAGAGGGGAGAGGAGGGTGTTACTCATCCTTGATTATGCTGCTGGCCTTGCTGAGGCAGTGTGAGGTTTAAATGGAGTCAATAGAAAGGAGGTTGGTTTGTGTGATGGTCTGGGCTGCGTCTACAATTCATTGCAATTTCTTGCGGTCTTGGATGGAGCTGTTCCCAAACCAAGCTGCGATGCATCCTGATAAAATGTTTCCTACGGCACATCTGTGGAAGCTGGAGAGAGTTATTGGGGACATGCCGAACTTCCTCAGCCTTCTGAGGAAGAAGAGGCGTTGGTGTATTTTCTTGGTCATTGCTTCAATGTGGGTGGTCCAGGAGAAGTTGTTGGTGATATTGACTCCTGGGAATTTGATGTTTTCAACCATCTCTAATTCAGCGCCTTCAATGCAAACTGGCGTAAACTTCAGAAACTTCGCTTCCTGAAGTCGATCACTATCTCCTTTGTCGTGCTGACATTGAGAGAAAGGGTTGGAGGGTTCTTGTGGGGGCGTTTTACAGGCTGAGAGTGGAGAGTCGCTGGAACAGACTGCCGTAGTGGGGAGTCCGTGACAGCCATGACTTGTTGAGCTTGGGTGTGAAAGGCTGGGGCCAAGTGCTGGAAAACAGGGTGAAGATGGATGGGTGCCTGCTGGTCAGCAGGGGAGATGTGGGCCGAATGGCCTGATTCAATGGTCTATGACTCTCAATAACCAAGTTCCCATTCTGTGCCAGCAATGCAGCAACAAAATGCATGCCTGCTGCCACTTTACAGGCCTGTAAACCCAAGAACACACCGATCAATGCACAATAATCAATAATATAATCAATCAGTAATCCTGGAGGGCATGGTCAGACAATGTTTCAGGTCGAGACCCTTCTTCAGACTGATCACAAGTAGTTGAGGCAGGTACAAGGGTAGTCACGGTGGGGCAGCGGTAGAGTTGCTGCCTTACAGCGAATGCAGCGCTGGAGACCCGGGTTCCATACCGAATACGGGTGCTGTCTGTACGGAGTTTGTACGTTCCCCCCATGACCTGCCTGGGTTTTCTCCGAGATCTTCGGTTTCCTCCCACACTCCAAAGCCGTGCAGGTTTGTAGGTTAATTGGCTAGGTAAATGTAAAAATTGTCCCTAGAGGGTGTAGGATAGTGTTAGTGTGCGGGGGTTGCTGGTCGGCGCGGACCCGGTGGGACGAAGGGCCTGTTTCACCACTGTATCTCTAAACTAAACTAAATCAAGAACCAGAGGACATAGTGAGAGGGGAAAGTTTCAATAGGAACCAGAGGGGCAACTTTTTCCACACAGAGGGTGGTGGGTGCATGGAATGAGCTACTGGAGGAGGTTGAGGCAGGTACCATAATATTTAAAAGGCATTTGGACATGTACATGGATAGGAAAGGTTTAGAGGGATATGGAGCAAACGCAGGCAAATGGGACTAGCTCAGATAGGGTATCTTGGTCAGCATGGATGAGTTGGGTCGAAGGGCCTGTATCTGTGCTGTGTGACAATGACAGAACAGTGTGAAGCGTTAGGCTGTGGGTCAGTGGGGATATATAGATATCCTTCTAAATTCCAGAGTATACCAGCCCAGCCTCTCCAATCTATCAACATATGACAGTCCCGCCATAGAATCATAGAATCATAGAAAGTAGGTGCGAGAGCAGACCACCAGGTCCATCGAGCCCGCACCGCCATTCGCTCATGGCTGAACACCAAACAAACACCCCTACCCACAAACAGTAGACACAAGACACAGAACACAAGACACTACCCTCCCCTTTATACTGCTATCACCCCTCTCCACCCCAAGAACCGCGTGATCTCCTGGGGGAGGCAAAAAAACCGGATAAAAACCCAGGTCCAATTCGGGAAAAAAATCCGGGAAATTCCTCTCCGACCCCAATCCAGGCGATCGACACTTGTCCAGGAGATCACTCAGGTCTTACTATACTAACCCTACCTAGGTCCATATCCCTGCCCTCTCCCCGTAGCCCCTTATCCCCTTGGCAGCTAAAAAACCATCTATTTTAGACTTAAATATATTTAATGTTTCTGCTTCCACTGCTCCCTGGGGCAGTGAATTCCATAAATTAACCACCCTCTGGGTGAAGAAGTTCTTCCTCATCTCAGTTTTAAAAGAGCCCCCCCTTATTCTGCAACTATGTCCCCTAGTTCTAGTTTCCCCGATCATTGGGAACATCCTCGGTGCATCCACCCGATCAAGGCCCCTCACGATCTTATATGTTTCAATGAGATCGCCTCTCATTCTTCTAAACTCCAAAGAGTAGAGTTCCAGCCTACTTAACCTTTCCTCATATGTCAATCCCCTCATTGCAGGAATTAATCTTGTAAACCTTCGCTGCACTGCCTCCAGGGCCAGTACATCCTTTCTTAAGTATGGACCCCAGAACTGTACACAGTATTCCAAATGTGGTCTCACTAATACTGTGTACAGCTGCAGCAAGACCTCCGTGTTTTTATACTCAATCCCCCTAGCAATAAAGGCCAAAACTCCATTGGCCTTCCTGATAGCTTGCTGCACCTGCATACTAACTTTTAGTGATTCATGTACTACTACCCCTAGATCCCTTTGCGTTGCATTACAGCGCAGCTCCTCCTCATTTAGAAAATAACTTGCCCTATCATTTTTTTTCCCAAAGTGAATGACTTCACATTTATTAGTATTAAATTTCATCTGCCAAGTTGTTGCCCACTCACCTAGCTTATCTATATCCTTTTGCAGACTCTTCCTATCCTCCTCATCCCCTACTTTTCTTCCCATTTTTGTATCGTCCGCAAATTTTGATATATTACACTTGGTTCCCTCCTCCAAATCATTTATATAAATTGTGAACAACTGGGGTCCCAGCACCGACCCTTGCGGAACCCCGCTAGTTACCGGTTGCCATCCCGAATATGAACCATTTATCCCCACTCTCTGCTTCCTATTTGTTAGCCAATCCTCTACCCATGCTAATATATTACCCCCAATCCCATAATTTTTTATTTTTAGCAATAGTCTCTTATGTGGCACCTTGTCAAAAGCCTTTTGGAAGTCCAAGTATACCACATCCACCGGTTCCCCTTTATCCACCCGGGTTGTTACTTCCTCAAAGAATTCGAGCAGATTCGTTAAACAGGACTTCCCCTTCACAAAACCATGCTGGTTCTGTCCGATGAAGTCATGTCCATCCAAGTGCCCCGTTAGTGTTTCTTTAATAATTGTCTCTAACATTTTACCCACCACCGATGTTAGACTAACCGGTCTATAGTTACCCGCCTTCTGTTTACTTCCTTTTTTAAATATAGGTGTTACATTGGCCATTTTCCAATCCATTGGGACCGTTCCTGCCTCCAGGGAGTTTTGGAAAATTATCACCAATGCATCCACAATCCCCACCGCTATCTCCCTCAAGACCCTTGGATGTAATCCATCAGGCCCAGGGGATTTATCCTCCTTCAGTCTCATTAATTTCCCTAATACCACCTCCTTGGTGATCTTAATAGTATTTAGCTCCTCCATTCCTACCGCCCCCTGTTTATCCAGCGTTGGAATATTTTTTGTGTCTTCTATGGTGAAGACTGATACAAAATACTCGTTTAATGCCTTTGCCATTTCCATGTTCCCCACCAACAACTCTCCAGTCTCACCCTCCAATGGACCAACGTTCACCTTAGCCACCCTTTTTCTTTTTATATAGCTATAAAAACTCTTACTATTAGTTTTTATGTTGTTCGCTAAATTCCTTTCATAGTCTATTTTCCCCGTCTTAATTAATCTCTTAGTTATTTTTTGCTGACCTTTAAATGCTTCCCAATCCTCTACCCTCCCACTATCTCTGGCTACATTATATGCCCTTGCCTTCAGCCGAATACTATCCTTTATAGTTTTACTGAGCCATGGCTGACTGTTCTTACCCTTACCCCTTTTTTTCTTCATAGGAATAAATTTTTCTTGAAGGTTATACAGTAGATCCTTAAACGTACACCACTGCTCATGTACCGTCTTATTCTTGAGTCTGCTATCCCAGTCAACTTTGATCAGCTCAGTCCTCATACCTTCATAATCCCCCTTATTTAGACTAAGTACCCTAGCCTGAGTTTCAACCTGCTCCCCTTCTATTTGAATATGGAATTCGACCATATTGTGGTCACTTGTTCCCAACGAGTCCCTAACTATGACATTTTTAATTAATCCTGCTTCATTACACAGGACCAGATCCAAGATTGCCTCCCCCCTTGTCGGTTCTGTGACATACTGTTCTAGGAACCCGTCTCTAATACATTCTATAAACTCTTCCTCTAGTTTACCCTGCCCAGTTTGGTTTGCCCAATTAATATGAAAATTGAAGTCCCCCATGATTACAGCAGTTCCCTTTTTACATGCGTCAACTATTTGCAGATTTATGTTCTGACTAACAGCGTCACAGCTATTTGGAGGTCTATAAATTACACCCACTAGTGTTTTTTTCCCCTTGTTATTCTCTATCTGTACCCAAGCTGTTTCACTATCCTGATCCTTCAACGCAATATCCTTCCTCTCTATTGCCGTTATTCCCTCCCTTATTAAAAGGGCCACCCCTCCTCCCTTTCTTTCCCGTCTATTTTTTCTAATTGTCGAGTACCCCTCTATATTTAACTCCCAGTCCTGATCCCCTTGCAGCCATGTCTCCGTAATGGCCACGATATCATAACTATATATACTTAATTGCACCGTTAATTCATTTATCTTATTTCGAATACTCCGTGCATTTAGATACAGCACTTTCAGATGATTTTTACTACCCTTCCTTTCTGTTTTTGCCTCTTTTACATCTAGAGCTTTATCTTCACACATTCTGGATCCTCCTGTCACATTTTGATTTTCCGTTTCCCCACTGATACCCTGCTCTATTTCCTCTACCCCTGCCGTTATTACCACCCTTGATACCTCCCCCCCGCTACTTAGTTTAAAGACCTCTCTACTGCCCTAGTTATATGATTTGCCAGGACCCCAGTCCCAGCACCGTTCAGGTGAAGTCCGTCCTTACAGAACAGATCCCCCCTGTCCCAGTACTGGTGCCAGCGGCCCAAGAAACCAAACCCATTTTTCCCACACCAGTCTTTGAGCCACGCATTCAGCTTTTTAATTTTACGTACTCTCGCCATCCTGGGAATTAACCTTGTAAACCTACGCTGCACTCCCTTCATAGCAAAAATGTCCTTCCTCAAGTTTGGAGACCAAAACTGCACACAATACTCCAGGTGTGGTCTCACTAGGGCTCTGTACAACTGCAGAAGGATCTCTTTGCTCCTATACTCAACTCCTCTTGTTATGAAGGCCAACATGCCATTTGCTTTCTTCAATGCCAGCTGTACCTGCATGCTTACTTTCAGTGACTGATGAACAAGGACCCCCAGATCCCGTTATCCTTCCCCTTTTCCCAACTTGATACCATTTAGATAGTAATCTGCCTTCCTGTTTTTGCTACCAAAGTGGATAACCTCACATTTATCCACATTAAACTTCATCTGCCATGCATCTGCCCACTCCCCCAACCTGTCCAAGTCACCCTGCATTCTCATAGCATCCTCCTCACAGTTCACACTGCCACCCAGCTTTGTGTCATCTGCAAATTTGCTAATGTTACTTTGAATCCCTTCATCCAAATCATTAATATATATTGTTAATAGCTGCGGTCCCAGCACCGAGCCTTGCGGTACCCCACTAGTCACTGCCTGCCATTCTGAAAGGGACCCGTTAATCTCTACTCTTTGTTTCCTGTCTGCCAACCAATTTCCTATCCATGTCAGCACTCTACCCCCAATACCATGTGCTCTAATTTTACCCACTAACCTCCTATGTGGGACATTATCAAATGCTTTCTGAAAGTCCAGGTACACTGCATCCACTGGCTCTCCCTTGTCCTAGTTACATCCTCAAAAAATTCCAGAAGATTAGTCAAGCATGATTTCCCCTTCGTAAATCCATGCTCACTCGGACCGATCCTGCTACTGCTATCTATGTGTGGGATATATAAACATTCACTTTGGGATCACGTACGATCCTGAGATATTATACCTAGTCCCTTTGGCCACAATGTTTATGCTGTACACATAAACTTAGATCAAAGTTCAGAACCATCAAGGTAAACTAAACGGAACGATACCCCCTATCAGCTGACCATAACACCCTCTGTCCATTCCCTCCATGATGAATGAGTTAACACAGGATGAGCGTTTGTTGGCACTGGGCCTGTACTCGCTGGAGCTTAGAAGAATGAGGGGGGGACCTCATTGAAATGCACCGAATAGTGAAAGGCTTGGATAGAGTGGCTGTGGAGAGGATGTTTCCACTGGTGGGAGAGTCTAGGACCAGAGGTCACAGCCTCAGAATGAACGGACGTTCATTTAGGAAGGTGATGAGGAATGTCTTTAGTCAGAGGGTAGTGAATCTGTGAAATTCCTTGCCACAGAAGGCAGTGGAGGCCGTCAATGAATATTTTGAAGACCGAGATAGATAGATTCTTGATTAATACGGGTGTCAGAGGTTATGGGGCGAAGGGAGGAGAATGGGGTTAGGAGGGAAAGATAGATCAGCCATGATTGAATGGTGGAGTAGACTTGATGGGCCGAATGGCCTAATTATACTGCCATCACTTGTGAATAGATGCTGCCTGACCCGCTGAGTTCCTCCACACTTTGTGTTTGGCTGAAGATTCCAGCACCTGCTGTTCCTTGTGTCTGCAGTTAGGCCCTTCAGCCAAGGTTAGTGGAGATTGTAAATGCAGATTGGATCAAAGAAATTATGTAAGAAGGGACTGCAGATGACGGTTTAAACCAAAGATAGACACAAAATGCTGGAGTAACTCAGCAGAACAGGCAGTATCTCTGGAGAGAATGAATTGTGACGTTTTGCAGTCTGAAAAAGGGTCTCGACCCAAAACGTCGCCCATTCCTTCTATCCAGAGATGCTGCCTGTCCTGCTGAGTTAATCCAGCATTTTATGTCTGTTTTTGAATGAAAGAATGTTTGTTAACTTGGCTCAGTGGAAGTAACAGACCTGTGGTTAGGAGGAGGAAGTATGTTCAGTTAGTGTGGGGTGATGATGAGAGAGGCTTAGAGCAGGGGGCTGGGAGGTGACTGAGAGATCGCAGAACTGACTGCCTCCAGTGATGGTCCAGTCATTTGTGCCACTGGTTCTGGGCTCAGGGTGGGGAGAAGGACTTTGTCATGTCAGGATCAGAAACAGGCCCTTCAACCCATCCCATCGATGCTGGCCATCACACACCCATCAAAACATCCCATTTACTTCCCTACATCAACTACAATCTACAGGAAACATCACACCACCAGACTCAGGAACAGCTTCTTCCCCTCTGTTATCAGGCTTCTGAATGGTCCTACCATAAGCTAGGGTATGGTCCAATTCACCTCTACCCCATTGCGGACATTGGACTTGGTCTCTGGAACTGATGCGCTACAATGCTGAGAACTATATTCTGCACTCCCTATCTTCCCTTTTGTTCTATTTTACATTAGTTTGAACTAATTGTATCTATGGATGTGCAGGGAATGGAGTGATATGGGTTATGTGCAGGTAGATATGAGTAGGTCTTGGCATCATGTTCGGCACAGACATTGTGGGCTGAAGGGCCTGTTCCTGTGCTGAACTGTTCTATATATATCTGATCTCTTTACAGAACATGCAGAACAAAGCTTTTCACTGTCCCTCAGCACACCCAACAATAATAAACCTAAACATCTTCCCAATCCCCAGCATCTTACCAATCCCAAAGTGACCGGCTGGGGATCTCAAGAGGGAGGCAGTGTGTTGCTTTTGTGTTGAAGAGTGGAATTTAATATTTCCAAAACTCTCTATAAACAAGCAGCGACATTTCTGCTGGAGGCAAACGGGCACAAAGGAACTGCAGGGAAAACTTGAACCACACAAAAAGGCAACGTGCTGGAGGAACACAGCGGGTCAGTTAGCATCTGTGGAGGGAATGGACAGGCGAAGTTTCAGGTTGGCACCGTTCATCACTTCATCAGAAGAAGGAGATAAAGAGAGAGAGAGAGAGAGAGAGAGAGAGAGAGAGAGAGAGAGATCTGAAACCCGGGACATCCAGCACAAGCAGATCTATTGTTGCATAAATGTCACCGTTTAAATAAACATCAGCAGAAACCACATCCTCCCAGAGAGAGAGAGAGAGAGAGAGAGAGAGAAAGAGAGAGAGAGAGAGTCTACTGACAGAATGCCACTTCTCAGAGTCATAGTCACAGTGGAAACAGCCCATCCGCCCCAACTCACCCTCGCCGACCAACATGCCCCATCCACACTAGTACCACTGCCTGCATTTGGTTCATATGCTTCGAAACCTTTCCTATCCATGTATCTGTTAAAACGACTTTTAAATGCTGTTATAGTACCCACCACAACCACTTCCTCTGGCAGCTCGCTCCATACACCCACCACAGATAGACACAGAGAGCTGGAGTAACTCAGCGAGTCAGACAGCATCTCTGGAGAAAAGGAGTAGGTGACATTTGGGGTCGAGACCCTTCTTCAGACCCGCTGAGTTACTCCAGCTTTTTGTGTCTCTCTTTGGTTTAAACCAGCATCTGTAGTTCCTTCCTACACCATGCACCCACCACCTTCTGTGTGGAAAAGTTGCCCCTCGGGTTCCTATTAAACGTTTCCCATCTGACCTTAACCCCACGTCCTCTGGTCACTGATTCCCCTCACTCTGGGTGAAAGATTTGCTGCGGACCCGGTGCAGACAACCCCCACCCCCTTCCCCCTTGATCACTGCATCACCCCACAAGCAAACGCAGTCTCTTCCCCCTAAACACTAATGAAGACCAGACCCAGACCGTGAAGGTCAGTCACAGGTGCTGTAGATGCATTAGTTACTTGCCATGTGAAGGGTCTGGAACACAGAGCAGACACACGGTGAGCAGTATCACATCCAACACGACACCCATGTTGTCCGCGGGGACTGAACTCACCCTCTCCGCCCGTCCCGTCACTTTATGTGGGCGAGTCTGGCTGATTGCCAGCCTGTGGAGCCAATGGAGGCTTCACAATGAGCTGGGCCGGGGCTGCTAGTTGTGGTGGAGGAGCGTGTGGTTAGAGAGAGAGAAGGAGGGAGAGAGAGAGAGGGAGGGGGAGGGAGAGAGAGGGAGAGAGAGGTAGAGAGAGGGAGAGAGAGGGAGGGAGAGAGAGGGAGGGAGAGAGGTCCCAGTGTATGCTCTTGTCCACGCTCCACTCAGTAAGTACCCTGCTCTGCCGCTCTTTACATTGAACTGAAGACCAATGTTGGAACCAGGAACTGCAGACGCTGGTTGACAAAAAAGTCACAGAGTGCTGGAGTAACTCAGCGGGTCAGGCAGCATCGCTGGAGAACATGGATAGGTGACGTTTCGGGTCTGAAAAAGGGTCCCGACTCAAAACGTCACCTATCCGTAGGTACACAAAAATGCTGGAGAAACTCAGCGGGTGCAGCAGCATCTATGGAGCGAAGGAAATAGGCAACGTTTCGGGCCGAAACCCTTCTTCAGACTGATAGGGGGTGGGGAGAAGAAAGGAAAAAAGGAAAAAGGCGGAGGAGGAGCCCGAGGGCTGGGGGAGGGGAGGAGACAACCAGAGGGCTGATGAAGGGGAGGGGACAGCAAGGGCTAGCAGAATTGGGAGAATTCAATGTTCAAGCCCCCAGGATGTAGACTGCCCAAGCGGAATATGAGGTGCATTTCCTCCAATTTACGGTGTTGCTCGCTGTGGCCATGGAGGAGACCCAGGACAGAGAGGTCGGATACGGAATGGGAGGGGGAGTTGAAGTGCTGAGCCACCGGGAGGTCAGGTTGGTTATTGCGGACCAACCGGAGGTGTTCGGCGAAATGATCGCCAAGCCTCCGCTTGGTCTCACCGATGTAGATCAGCTGGCATCTAGAGCAGCGAATGCAATAGATGAGGTTGGAGGAGATGCAGGTGAACCTCTGTCGCACCTGGAACGACTGCTTGGGTCCTTGAATGGAGCAGAGGGGGGAGGTGAAGGGACAAGTGTTGCATCTCTTGCGGTTGCAAGGGAAAGTACCAGGGGAGGGGGTGGTATGGGAGGGAAGGGAAGAATTGACAAGGGAGTTACGGAGGGAGCGGTCTTTGCGGAAGGCAGACATGGGGGGAGATGGGAAGATGTGGCGAGTGGTGGGGTCACGTTGGAGGTGGCGAAACTGACGGAGGATCACTTGTTGTATGTGACGGCTGGTGGGGTGAAAGGTGAGGACTAGGGGGACTCTGCCCTTGTTGTGAGTGGGGGGATGGGGAGAGAGAGCAGTGTTGCGGGGTATGGCAGAGACCCTGGTGCGAGCCTCATCTATGGTGGAGGAGGGGAACCCCCGTTCCCTGAAGAATGAGGACATTTCAGATGCCCTGGTGTGGAACCTATCCATGTTGTCCATAGACCTGAGCTGACCTGCTGAGTTAATCCAGCACTTTGTGTCATTTTGTGTATTAACCAGCATCTTTGTTACATGAAATAACTAACGTACACTCCAAGTCTGGATATCAACTAGATTGACAGGGGGGGGGGGGGGGCAGAGTAGGAAGGAACTGCAGATGCTGGTTTACACCGAAGATGGACACAAAATGCTGGAGTAACTCAGCGGGACAGGCAGCATCTCTGGAGGGAAGGAATGGGTGACGTTTCGAGTCAAGACAGTCTGGAGGAAGGTCTCGACCCGAGACGTCACCCGTTCCTCTTGGCATGAAGGTGGGATCCAATGCATAGCAATGTTACAAAATTTTGAGATTTTAAAAATAAAGTCTGCAATGTATCCCATCAGATAAAGCATAAAAATTTGACACCTAATTCACTTTCATATCTTCAGTATTAAAGAAGTTATGGCCATTTTCATACTCGGAAATTAGCATCTTGTTCCCTATTGCTTTTCCATTGACTTAACACAAAAGCTGTGATCGAGGACAGTTAAAAGCCCATAAATTTCTTAAAAATTAAGATAACTGAAAGAAATTGTCGGTTATTATAGATTGAAACATTCTGAAACAAATATGAAACAATCTTACTTAGAAGACATGAAAGTAAAGCATATAATTAGTTAGTTACCTAATTGTAGCTAATGACAAAATTCAATTACTAGATCTAAACATCTATCAATTTCTTAATAGATTAACATTTTTAAATAGCCTAAGTGTCCAAATAACATTCACACAATAATTCACAATATAACATAATTTTTAAATCTCATTTTCATGAATTTACAGGCCAAATGGAAGGAATTGAATGTTTAATACCTGTAAATTAATGGGCATTTAAATCATCTTGTGAGTGAGGATTTCTGGAACGCGATCTTTTGGAACGTTCATTTGCGGTGAATTTAACCCAGTATTGGCATGAAAAATACTGCCGTTAGTTCGGGGAATAAAATCACCGTGTCGCATGAAAAATTGTGAATTAAAGGCTTCTTAAGAAGCACTTTTATACATTTAAAGAAACCACTTTCGTTTACCTGTCCCGTGTGTGAAATCCGTCCCCGTTATCGGCGTTGACGCTTCAGGAGCTACTTTTAAAATTACTCTAGCGCTGACATTGACGATTTAATAAAAATAAAAAATTCACAAAACGCCCCTAGGAACGATTTGTCAGCAAACGCTTGTACTCCAACGAAATATAATTCAGGACAAGGGAGGAGAAACCGCGTTTTAACCCCGCCCCCCCCTTAAAGGCGCCAAAATCGCGCACACGGCCAGTGGCAGAATTACAGCGTGACTGAAGGTAAGTTTTGTAACATACCTACAATGCAGGATTGCGGCAGGTGAGAGGCTGGAAGTCAGTACGTATGATAGAAGAACCTTCAGTGGACAGAAGCGTGGCAGAAAATGAGGAAGGATTGTTGGATGGAATTGCAGTTATTTTAATGCAAAAGAGCTGATGGGTCAGGCAGATGAACTCAGGGTGTGTATAGGGGGGTTGCACGTAAGGTCACCGGGTCATAGGGCTTGACGCACGGAGCCGCTCAATCCATCTGGAGGACATCCGTCACTTCCGGTATATGTTATTAATGCAAGAAACGTGTACTTTCCAACCTGTTAAACCCCGCCAAAATGTTGAATTTTTTCGCTGTTAAAAATTGTGGAAGTCGGGGTAAGTGTGAGAGACATGTACCCAACTTCAGAATTCCAAAAGTGAAGTGAAATGAAGGTAAAGAGAAGCGAGAGCTGAAGGGACAACTGCAGCTAAAGTGCTTGGTGAACATTGGCCGTGCAGATATCGGAATTGAAAATACCGGGTATTATCGCGTTTGCTCACTGCATTTCATCAACAGTGAGGCATTATTTGTGTTTTTTCTTGATTCCTTTGGTATCTAAAAAGTCTCAGAAGTGATAAATCTGGCTGTAAATTTTGCTTCAGGGCCGTTTTCTTTTTGTATGTAAAAACCCACTTGAGAACCATGGGCGATTTTAAAATTTTACAGACAGATTTATCCCTTATGAAACTTTTTAGATGCCAAAGGAATCAAGAAAAAACACAAATAATGCCTTAGTTGATGAAATGCAGTGAGCAAACGGCCAATGTTCGACAAGCACTTTGGCTGTTGTTGTCCCTTCAGCTCTCGCTTCTATCTACCGTCATTTCTCCTCACTTTTGGAATTCTGAAGTAGGCTAAATGTCTCCCACGCTTATCCCGATTTCCATAATTATTTACAGCGCAAAAACTGACAATTTCGGCGGGTTTTAACGGGCCCGCTACGCTGGAAACAATGGTAAGTGCCTACCTGCAGTTCATCGCGTGTAATCCACTTGTCGTAGCGTAGCAACAGTACGGGTCACGGGTCGTGACCCGACTGCCGTGAAACCTCCCTATAGGTACGTGTGACTGGGATGTTTTAGCCATCTCCTGCGTTGGCACTTTCCCTTGCAACCGCAAGAGATGCTACACGTGTCGCTTTACCTCCCTCGCTTTACCTCGACTCCATTCAAGGACCCAAGCAGTCGTTCCAGGTGCGACAGAGGTTCACCTGCACCTCCTCCAACCTCATCTATTGCATCCGCTGCTCTAGATGTCAGCTGATCTACATTGGTGAGACCAAGCGTAGGCTTGGCGATCGCTTCGCCCAACACCTCCGCTTGGTCCGCATTAACCAACCTGACCTCCCGGTGGCTCAGCACTTCAACTCCCCCTCCCATTCCGTATCTCACCTTTCTGTCCAGGGCCTCCTCCATTGCCAGAGTGAGCACCACAGGAAATTGGAGGAGCAGCACCTCATATTCCACTTGGGCAGTCTGCATCCCGGTGACCTGAACATTGACTTCTCCAATTTCCGGTAACCCTTGCTGCCTCCTACCCTTCTCAGCTCTCCCTCTTCTCTCTGGCTCCTCCTCTTCCTTTCTTCTTCCCGCCCCCCCAAACCTCCCCCCCCCCTCACTCGTGTCTCCTCGGTGCCCCACTGCTCGGCCTTTGCTCCCCCCCCCCCCACCCTCCATCAGTCTGAAGAAGGGTTTCGGCCCGAAACGTCGCCTATTTCCTTCGCTTCATAGATGCTGCCGCACCCGCTGAGTTTCTCCAGCAATTTTGTCTACCTTTGCAGGGGAAAGTACCTGGGGAGGGGGTGGTCTGGGTGGGGAGGTACGAGTTGACCAGGGAGTTGCGGAAGGAACGGTCTCTGCGGAAAGCGGAAAGGGGTGGAGATGGGAAGATGTCGCTAGTGGTGGGATCCCGGTGGAGGTGGCGGAAATTTCGGAGGATTATTTGCTGTATGCGACGGCTGATGGGGTGGAAGGCAAGGACTAGGGGGACTCTGTCTCTGTTGTGACTAGGGGGAAGGGGGAGCGAGGGCGGAGCAGTGGGGCACCGAGGAGACACGGGTGAGGGCCTCATCTACGATGGGAGAAGGGAACCTCCATCAGTTGACAGTTTGTTTCCTGTGATGGAGACGGTGAGATGAAGAAACGGTAGGGAGATGCTGGAGGTGGTCCAAGTGAATTTGGAAGTGGGATGCTTTTAAAAGTGTGATGTCAAGAGTTCAGGACATCCATGTCCCTGTTAGAGTGAAGGGCAAGGCTGGTGGGCGTAAGGAAGCTTGGATGATGAGAGAAATTGGTCATGAAAAAGAAGACATTTGGGATCAAGTGTATTCCTGGAGTAGTTTCGGGGTTCATCCTGAAGAAGGAAATCAGGAAGGCTAAAACGGGGCAGGAGATAGCTCTGGCTGATAATATTAAGGGAAATCCTAAGAGAGTTTATGTACATGAAGATAAAAAGGGTAACTGGAGATAAAGGTTCGCCAGTGACATAAAGGCCGTTCTCAACCAGAAGAAGAGGGCCTTCAGGAAGGCCTACAGGGAACAGGTGAAACGGGTACAGAAAGACCTGAAGGTGAGACTGAGACAGGGCAAGGATGACTACAGGAGGAAGCTGGAGCAGAACAAGGAGGGATGTGTGGAGTGGGATGCAGAGCATTACAGGCTACAAGAAGACCAGTGGCCTGGGGAGGGAAGCAATCAGGACTGGGCCAACCAGCTAAACCTGTTTATTAATCGATTTGATGGTGGGGCCTCTGCCCACCCTCCCCCCTGCTCCCCGACAGACTCTCCCCCTCAATCCCCCGGTCCACTTCCTCTGCCCTTTGCCGTGCCTGACCATCAAGGCTGAGCAGGTGAGGAAGGAGCTGAGTAGAGTCCGCCCAGACAAAGCCACGGGTCCCGATGGTGCCAGCCCTAGGCTACTCAAGGCGTGCGTGTGCCAGCCAGTTGTGTGGAGTACTCCAGCATATCTTCAACCTGAGCCTGAGTCTGGAGAGGATTCCTGTGATGTGGAAGACATCCTGCCTGGTTCCTGTACCAAAGTGGACGCGCCCCAGCTCCTCCAAACAAGAAATGGCAGGGGCTCTGGCTGAGATGTATGAATCAGGAGGTATTGAGGCAGGTACAATTTAGAACGGAGATGAGGAAAAACGTTGTCACCCAGAGACAATAGACAATAGGTGTAGGAGTAGGCCATTCGGCCCTTCGAGCCAGCACTGCCATTCAATGTGATCATGGCTTATCATCCCCAATCAGTACCCCGTTCCTGCCTTCTCCCCATATCCCCTGACTCCGCTATCTTTAAGAGCCCTATCTAGCTCTCTCTTGAAAGCATCCAGAGAACCTGCCTCCACCGCCCTCTGAGGCAGAGAATTCCACAGACTCACCACTCTCTGTGAGAAAAAGTGTTTCCTCGTCTCCTAAATGGCTTACTCCTTATTCTTAAACTGTGGCCCCTGGTTCTGGACTCCCCCAACATCGGGAACAACCTACTGTTGACCCTATGACCTCTATAGGGTATCAACTAACGTGTCGAACAAAAGACTCCAACACCAAGGTTTAGTACAACTTAATCTTTATTAACACTCGAGTAACTTCAACATGCTTGCAAACAATTGACTTCTAATAACTTCTCATTTGGTTTACTATTTCAACTTGTCACTTCTTAAACTAAATCACAAAACTCATGACTTGGAGTCAGACATTACCCGTATGAATGAATAGGCTAGGTTCACTGTTGGTAGGGGCCCCTTCTTGCGATGGTTGTCGCTGCCGATGTCTTGGACTGCCCTTCTTTTAGACTAATTCTCCTTCCATCTTCGATAGCAAGCCTTTGTTCTAACCCAAGGCTCTCCTGACTTTACAGTGAATCATTTCAAGTTGGCACTCCTCCAAGAGCTGAATAAACAAAACACATCTTTGTTCTTTATCAGGCTGGAGAGTTGTTAATTACATTGCTTGTCTCATTGCATCTCCTTCTCATTATAGTTATTTTGCACAATGTCCATTCCAGGCACCTCATCTTCTCAAGGCCGTACTGCCCCAGCCGTGAAGTTACCTTCATCTCTGCTCCCACCAGATGTCAATGACGTGACCGTATCCACTGCCCTCCTTTGTTCTCCTGGCTCCAGCATTTTCCTCTCTCAAGCTAGTTGCATCCTCCCAAAGCCTGCTGGGATACTTGACATCCAGTCCCAGGCTATACTACTGATCCCAAGGTGGTGCTCTTACTCCTGAACCACGGTGGACCATAGAGGGAGAATGTTACACCAGAACCCTCATCATACAATGTACGTTCACAGAGGAATTTGTTTACATTACAGCCCTGCTCCCTGCCATGGCTGTCCTTCACCACACACCGTGTCTGAGACGGGCTGGCAAAATCATTAAGGACCCCTCACACCCCAACCATGGACTGTTTGCCCTCCTCCCATCAGGGAGTCGGTACAGGAGCCTCAGGTCTCGCACCAGCAGGCTAAGGAACAGCTTCTTCCCCAACACCATTACCCTGCTGAACTCACCCCTCCCCCCCCCTTCTCATCAGTATTATTTATAGTTTATATAATTTATAGTTAAGCTCTTATTCACCAGAATATAGCGCGTCAATCTTTTGCACCTTAACAACTATCTGTATCTATGTATTTGCCTATGTACATACACCAATATATCCTCATTTGTATATATTGTCTTAATTATCACTTTACTACTTTGCACCCTGGTTAGATGCAAAACTGCATTTCGTTGTACTGTACTTGTACTATGTGCAATGACAATAAAGTTGAATCTAATCTTTAGTTTTGTTTGGTTTTGTTTCATATTATTTAGTTTAGTTTATTATTATCACATGTACTGAGGTACAGTGACAACCTTTTTTGTTGCGAGCTATCCAGTCAGTGGAAAGGCTATACATGATTGCAATCACATCACCCATGGTGTACAGACACAGGATAAAGGGAATAACGTTTAATGCAAGGTAAAGGCCAGTAAACTCCCATTAAAGGTAGTCCAAGCACAGTTGGGAGGACTGGACCACTGTTTAGTTGGTGTTAGGAAAGTCCAGTTGCCCCGATAACAGCTGGGAAGAAACTCACACTTCTGTACCTCTTGTCTGATGGGAGAGGGGAGAAGAGGGTGAGACTGGTCCTTGATTATGCTGCTGGCCAACGTGAAGTGTAGATGGAGTCAGTGGAAGGGAGGTTGGGTTATGTGTGGTGTGGGAAGTAATGGGGGCAGCAAAAGTTACAACATTTAAAATACACATGGGCAGAAGGTAGACAAATCTCCAGGCCCTAATCAGATATATCCGAGGACATAGTGGGAAACTAGAGAGGAAATTACGGGAGCCCTGGTTGAAATTTATGAGTCATCTTTAAATAGAGGAGGGGTGTTCGAAGACCATATGACAGAGGTTCAAGGTGAAGGGGAAAAGATTTAATAGGAATCTGAGGGGTAACTTTTCAACACAGTGGGAGGTGGGTGTATGGAACAAGCTGCCAGAGGAGGTAGTTGAGGCTGAGACAGCGTTTAAGAAACATTTAGACAGATACATGGATAGGACATGGATTGGAGGGATATGGACCAAGCGCAGGCAGGTGGGTCTAGTGTAGCTGGGACATTGTTGGCTGGTGTGGGCAGGTTGGGCTGAAGGGCCTGTTTCCACACTGTATCGTTCTATGACTCTATGAAATACACAAAGCAGTGGGTCGAGCTGCTGCCTCACAGAACCAGAGACCTCGGGGTGCTGTCTGTGGAGTTTGCACGTTCTTCACATTTCCACCAGGTGCTCCAGTTTCCTCCTACATCCCAAAGTCATGCGATTTGTAGGTCAATATGGCCCTCGGTAAATTGCCCCTCATGTGTAGGGAGTGGATGACAAAAAGAGATAACATGGAGCTAGTGTGAGCGGGTGATCGATGGTCAGCATGGACTCGGTGGGCTGAAGGGCCTGTTTCCATCCTGTATCTCTAAACTAAAACTAAAGGAAAGGTTTGGAGGGATAGAAACATAGAAACATAGAAACATAGAAAATAGGTGCAGGAGGAGACCATTCGGCCCTTCGAGCCAGCCCCGCCATTCATTGTGATCATGACTGATGTCCCCAATCAATAACCCGTGCCTGCCTTCTCCCCATATCCCTTGATTCCACCAGCCCCTAGAGCTCTATCTAACTCTCTCTTAAATCCATCCAGTGACTTGGCCTCCACTGCCCTCTGTGGCAGGGAATTCCATAAATTCACAACTCTCTGGGTGAAAACGTTTTTTCTCACCTCAGTCTTAAATGACCTCCCCTTTATTCGAAGGGGATATGGGCCAAACACAGCCAAATGGGACGAGCTCAGATATGCAGTAGAGAGAAGGACAGGAATCAGTTAACAAGAATGAATAAGATCAGGTTAAAGTATATCACAGGCTTTTCAGTATCTGTGAATAAAGAGAGAGAGAGACCGTTATTCAATGAATTTGCTTTGAAAACCGCTTTGGAGTAAATTATGTTGAGATCAATGAGGAAAGTGAGGGGAGAGAAACTGAAAGGGGAGTTAGTCAAAGCTGTCAGACCACAGCAGACCTCAGAAGTCTATTCTCCAGCTGTTTATAAAACATTAAAGCAACATGCCATTCATAGGAACCTCCTCAGGGGGAAAGGGTTTGATGTAAAACACTTTGCAGGTCATGAATATTGCAGCTGGGAGTCAGGCAGGAGAGGAGATGTTGGCAGCTGGTGTGAAGACTGAGAGAGTGGGGAAAGGGAGAACAGCTCAGTCTGAAGAAGGGTCTCGACCCGAAACGTCACCCATTCCTACTCTCCACAGATGCTGCCTGTCCCGCTGAGTTAATCCAGCATTATGTGTCTATCTTCGGTTCAAAGGTTTCAAATGTCTTTTATTCTCACGTGTACCAATTAAGGTACAGTGATATGCGAATTACCATACAGCCACACTAAAAAAAGCAACAAGACACACAACTATAAAAGTTAACATAAGCATCCACCACAGTGGATTCCCCACATCCCTCACTGTGATGGAAGGCAACAAAGTCCAATCTTCTTCCCTCGTTCTTCTCCCGCGGGGCGGTCGAAGCTCCCACAGCTGGCAGTCAAAGTCGCTACGTCGGGGCGGTCGAAGCTTCCGCTTCGGTGCGATCGAAGCCCCCGAGACGGGGCGATCGAAGCTCCTGTGACCATGAGTTTCGTGATGTTAGGCCCGCAGGTTCCCGCGGTGGAGCTCTCGAAATTAGTCTCCAGCAAAGTCCGGCAACTCCTCAATATTACTTAGGCCGCAGTGTGGACGGAAACACGATACGGAAAAAACTCCATCGAGTTAAGAGATTAGAAAAAGTTTCCCTCAATCCCTCAACCCCTCCCCGCCACATAAAACAAGCTGAAGAACACTAAAAACATACATTTAACACATACTAAAACAAGAACGAAGAAGGAAGGGACGGTCAGACTGTTGGCGAGGCAGCCATTGCTGGCACCACCTGGTGGAGGTTTAAACCAGCATCTGCAGTTCCTTCCTTCAATTACATTCATTAATGTCGTACTCAGTAGTCTTTATTTAAGTAAGTAATAACACTTATACCAAAGGCGGATAAGGATCCCGAAGACCCAGGCTCATACAGAGCAATTGCTCTTTTAAATACCGATCAGAAAATATTAACTAAAATCCTAGCACACAGATTAAGTACAGTGATTAATAAATTAATACATCCTGACCAAACAGGTTTTATCCCGAAACGGTACTCTTCTTATAATTTGAGACGATTATTTAATATAATATACTCAAAGAGAATCACTCGATGCTGAGAAAGCATTTGATCAGGTTGAATGGCCCTATTTATTTTCGGTTATGGAAAAATTGCAATTGGGTGAGAAGTTCTGTACATGGGTAAAACTTTTATATACTAACCCAACAGCTAGAATATTAACAAATCAAATGTTATCAACTAAATTTAATTTATCTAGAGGTTGTAGACAAGGATGCCCGCTATCTCCGTTATTATTTGCACTCGCTATTGAGCCACTTGCTGAAAGAGTTAGGACCCATCCGGAAATATACAGGTATAATACTAAAGACACAGTGAATAAAATTTCTTTATACGCAGACGATGTATTAACTTACATTACAAAACCAGAAATTAGTGTTCCTAATTTATTAAATGTAATAACTCAATTTGGTTTGCTTTCCGGATACAGAATTAATTGGAATAAAAGTGAAATGCCAATAACGGAACATAATCTACACATAATACAACAATTCCCGTTTAAAATAGTTAATGAAAAGTTTAAATATCTAGGAATTTATGTCACTAAGACATATGCCTCATTATTTAAATTAAATTTCCCCCCTTTACTGAATAAACTACACAAGAATATTCAGTATTGGAAAACACTTCCTATTTCAATGTTTGGTAAAATTAATGCCATAAAAATGATTTTTTTACCGCAAATATTATACCTCTTTCAATCAATCCCGATATATTTGCTAAAAAACTTCTTTAAAAAGTTGGATTCCATCATCACTGATTTTATCTGGGATTATAAGAATCATAGGATAAGCAAAAAACATTTGTGCAAATCAAAGATAAATGGAGGTTTAGCTTTACCGAATTTGTTGTTTTATTTTTGGGCAGTTAATATTAAAAATATGAATTTTTGGCTGGAAGAAATGGACCAGCAACCAGATTGGTTAAAGATGGAAAAGGAAGATTGTTTACCCTTTGAAATTGGTTCGATACTGTTTGCTACCTCAAAATGGAATTAAAAAATGTACAGGGAAAATCCTATAATATACAGTGGTGTGCGAATTTGGAAACAATTAAAAAATACCTTAAAATTGGATAATTTACCACTCTTTCTTCCCATCGCGAATAACCTTTCATTTAAACCTTCTAGGTTGGATAAAGGTTTCATACAATGGAAAAATTATGGAATTTAAATGATGGGACAACTTTATAAGAAAGGCACCTTTCTTTCATTTCAGGAGCTACAGACTCATGGACTCCACTCAAATGATTTTTTCAGATATCTACAACTTAGAGATTATGTTAAATCAAACACTCAAAACTTTAGAACTAGAGATCCAGAAATTCTTGATGACTGTTTTGAATAAACACCCTAATACAGAAAAATTAATATCTCATATATATAACATCCTATTAGATAGTGAGATACCACTGACGGATTTATATAGGCAAACATGGGAAAATGAACTAAGCCAAACAATAACGAAAGATATTTCGGATGAAAGTTTACAACATATACATCAATGTTCATTAAATGCCAGACACTCTTTAATACAATTTAAAGTACTACATAGATTACATTATTCTAAAACAAAACTAAACAGAATCTTCCCACATATCTCCCCTATCTGTGATAAATGTCAACATTTAGAGGCTAACCTAACTCACACATTCGCGAATTGTATAAAAATCAAAACATTTTGGACAGACATTTTTAGAATAATATCTATAGTTGTCAACACTCAATTGGATCCTGATTTAAAATTAATAATACTAGGAATATTAGAACAAAGTAAGACTTACAACAACTCAAAGAAACTTCATCGACTATAGTATAATAACTGGAAAAAAATTAATATTAACATTTTGGAAAGGTCCTATAACCCCCACAATTAAAATGTGGATTATGGAAATGTCGGAGACCTTACATTTGGAAAGAATCAGACTTGTCTTAATGGATAAACAAGAACTTTTTATCAGAACATGGTCTCCATTTATTGACTATTTGAAGGGACAGACTGGTTCGGCACGAGAACCTGACTGAAACTCGAATTAAGGATTAGATGAAAAGTTATATTTAAAAATGTATGAATATATCTCCAATGTTGTACTTTTAGTAATTTACTCCATTCTTCTTTATCATCCCTTTTTTTCTTTTTCTGTTATTCTCTTATTTTCTATCTATATAAAAAAAAAAAATACTAGAGGCAGAGTGAATATCAATTGATAATATTAGTAATGTAGGAATGATATACATGAAATATATTAATTTACTCAATTAATAAAGTAAGTAAGTAAGTAAGTTTATTGGCCAAGGATATTCACATACAAGGAATTTGCCTTGGTGTTCCGCCCACAAGTAACAACATGACATACGGTGACAGTTACGAATGACTCAGAAAACATTAAACATTAATAATAATAAGACATTAATGATAAAACACCATTGATCAAGCACGTGAACCAACAAAATACCAGATCAAAGGGAGGCTACAGGTTTTTGGCTGTTGAGTAGAGCAACTACTCGTGGATAAAAACAGTTTTTACGTCTGGCTGTGGCAGCTTTGACAGTCCGGAGTCGCCTTCCAGAGGGAAGTGATTCAAAGAGTTTGTGGCCAGGGTGAGAGGGGTCAGAGATGATCTTACCCGCTCGCTTCCTGGCCCTTGCAGTGTACAGTTCATCAATGGAGGGAAGGTTGCAGCCAATAACCTTCTCTGCTGATCGGACGATTCGCTGCAGCCTCCAGGTGTCGTGCTTGGTGGCTGAGCCAAACCAGACCATGATGGAGAAGGTGAGGACAGACTCTACGATGGCCGTGTAGAATTGGTCCATCATTGCCTGTGTTGTGCCTTTTTGACTGTGGAGTCGATGGTATCCCCCACTTAAGGTCCTTGGAGATGATGGTTCCCGGGAACTTAAAAGACTCCACAGATGTGACTGTGGTGTTGTTGATGGTGAGTGGGGTGAGGGGAGGGGGGGCTCTCCTAAAGTCTACAATCAATTCCACTGTCTTAAGAGCATTGTTGTTGCGACGGCACCAGGACGCTAGCTGTGACACCTCCTGGCTGTAGGCAGATTCCTCCCCATCCTGGATCAGTCCAATCAGGGATGTGTCGTCCGCAAACTTAAGAAGCTTGACAGAGGTGTCTGTGGAGGTGCAGTCGTTGGAGTCGAGAGAGTAGAGGAGAGGAGAGAGTATGCAGCCTTGCGGTGCTCCTATGCTGAGCGTTTGCACGTCCAAGATGTGCTTTCCCAGCCTCCCATGCTGCATCCTGTCTGTCAGAAAGCTGGTGATCGACCGACAGAGGGGTTCAGGCACAGTCGACTCGGAAAGTATGGAGTGTAGTAGCTCTGGCACAATGGTGTTGAATGCAGAGCTAAAATCAACAAACAGGATCCTTGCATAGGTCCCCTGGCGGTCTAGATGCTGTAATTCACATGTTTAATTAATAATGTTTTATTATTTATGTTTTATGTGTCATTCCCAACTGTCACTGTATGTCATGTTGTCACTTGCGGGCGGAGCACCAAGGCAAATTCCTTGTATGTGAATACTTGGCCAATAAACGTATTCATTCATAAACTTATGAATTAATTAATTGATTGATTAATTAATTGATTCATTACAATCCTTGTCAAGGATGCATTTCACCCCCGCGGTGCCCAGCGGTCCCGGAAATCCCCCTGGGGGCCCGTGGACAGTGCGTAGTCCCTCTCTAACACCACCCCGGTGCGGACGTAACCCCGGAAAAGGGGCGGGCAGCCGGCCCGGGCAGAGGCCTCTTCCACCTGGCGCCGTGACTCGCGATTGGCCAGCTTGGATGTAGATCCGTGTGCCTTCAATGCGGTAGCTGCTCGGTAGCACCACCTATCAGATGCCTGCGTCATTACACCACGCAAGCCGGTCCCAAATCAAGTGTAGAGTGGAAACACAAGGAACTGTGGATGCTGGTCTATAAAAAAAGACACAAAGTGCTGGAGTAACTCAGTGGGTCTGGCAGCAGGTCTAGTCCCGACCTGACTCGTCAGCTATCCATAGATAGACACAAAAAGCTGGAGTAACTCAGCGGGAGAGGCAGCATCTCTGGAGAGGAATAGGTGCCGTTTCGGGTTGAGACCCTTCTTCAGACTGAGAGTCAGGGGAAAGGGAAACAAGAGATATAGATGGTGATGTAGAGAGGTATAGAACAAATGAATGAAAGAAATGCAAAAAAGTAACAATGATAATGAAAACAGGCCATTGTTAGCTGTGACCTCGGTGAAAATGAATTGCAGATAGTGAGACTCAACAAGATGACTGTCACCTATCCATGTTCCCCACAGAAGCTGCTCCAAGCACTCCAGTTCCTCCTGCACTTTGCGACTTGTCAAGTCAGGGGTGTTTAATTGTCATCACGACCAACAGTGGAACAATGGAATTCTTGCTTGTTGCAGCTGTACAAGCCCGTCAATACAATAACACAGGTAAATATGTAATAATCAGGAGTATAATAAATTAATAACCATAATACTCGCTAACAATATTAGTACAAAACTGAAGTCCATAGTGCAACACGGTCCATAGAAGATCACATTTGCTGAGGTCAGTGTTGTGCAGTGTTCAAGAGTTGACGAAGTTGTTCTTGAACCTGGAGGTCAGGGTTTTCAGGCTCCTGTACCTTCTTCCCGATGGTAGCAGCGAGATAACAGAGTGGCCAGGGTGGTCTTTGATGATGCTGGCTGCCTTTTTGAGGCAGCACCTCCTGTAGATACCTTCGATGGTGGGGAGGTCAGTAGCTGTCATGGACCGGGCATTTCTGTTCCTGGGCATCTCCACATTCTTGAATTCTTCTTCAAATCTGTTATCAAGCTTCTGAACGGTCCTACCATAAGCTTGGGTACTGTCCGATTCACCTCTACCCCATTGCGGACATTGGACTTTGTCTCTGGAACAGAAATGACAGTTCCTTTGGCAGTCTGCATGTCCTCAGCATTATTACTACGTGTTGTCAGCTGAGTTAGTCTTTGGCATGTCACACACACATATCATACACACATATCACACACACATATCACACACACATACACACACATATCACACACACATATCACACACACATATCACACACACATATCACACACACATACACACACACATATCACACACACATATCACACACACATATCACACACACATATCACACACACATATCACACACACATATCACACACACATATCACACACACATATCACACACACATATCACACACACATATCACACACACATATCACACACACATATCACACACACATATCACACACACATATCACACACACACATATCACACACACATATCACACACACACATATCACACACACATATCACACACACATATCACACACACATATCACACACACATATCACACACACATATCACACACACATATCACACACACAAATCACACACATATCACACACACATATCACACACACATATCACACACACATATCACACACACATATCACACACATATCACACACACATATCACACACACATATCACACACACATATCACACACACATATCACACACACATATCACACACACATATCACACACACATATCACACACACATATCACACACACATATCACACAGAACATTTTATCCAAATCAGATGGAATGAGGACAAAGCGTACAGACAGCACCCGTAGTCAGGATTGAACCCTGGGTCTCTGGCGCAGTAAGGCAGCAACTCTACCGCTGCGCCACCGTGCCGTTCAGATGCTCCAGTTTCCTCCCACACTCCAAAGACGTGCAGGTTTATAGGTTAATTGGCTTCGGAAATTGTAAATTATCCCTAATGTAGGATAGTGTCAGTGCTTTGAGAGGCTGGTCCTGAGGCTGGTCCTGGCCCACATTAAATCCTCACTCCCATCCACCCTGGATCAGCATCAGTTTGCATACAGAGCTAACAGGTCAACAGAGGACGCCATCAACATAGCTCTACATTCTGCACTGACTCAGCTGGAGTGCCCCGGCTCATATGTGAGGATGCTGTTTGTAGATTTTATTTCTGCATTCAATACGATCATCCCCAGCAGAATGGTGGACAAACTGTCTGTCCTGGGTGTTAATGCCAACACATGCAGATGGATCAAGGCCTGGAGCTGATGCAGCGGGGTCCAGAGCGGAGACTGCGGGACCTGGAGCTGGAGCAGCGGCCCGGAGCGGAGACTGCGGGACCTGGAGCTGGTGCAGCGGGGTCCGGAGTGGAGACTGCGGGGCCTGGAGCTGGTGCAGCGGCCCGGAGCGGAGACTGCATGACCCGGGGCTGATGCTGTGGCGGGCCGTCTCGGAGCGGAGACGGCGTTCTGGCTTTCGGCGGCGGCGACATCACCACGGAGGTCCGCTGGACTGGAGGGCGGCATCTTCGGCCTGGATCGATCGCCTCAGCGCAGAGGGAGAACAAGGAGGGAAGAGACGGAGTCTAAGACTTTGCCTCCATCACAGTGAGGATGTGCTTGGTGAACTCACTGTGGTGGATGTTTGTGTTTATTGTATGTTTTGTTATTATTGGTTCTGTGTATGACTGCAGGCATCACAATTTCGTTCAGACCGAAAGGTCTGAATGACAATAAAGGAAACTTGAACTTGAACTTAACAGATCACCCACAGACTGTCAGGATGGGGTCCAATCACTCCCCAGTCCTGACGCTCAGCACAGGAGCGCCACAAGGTTGTGCGCTGAGTCCAATCCTATACACAATATACACCCATGACTACACACCAACACACAGCACAAACCGGATCATTAAGTTTGCAGATGACACGACTGTGGTGGGGCTGATAAATAACAACGACGAGTCTGCCTACAGAGATGAAGTCCAAAAACTGACTGTCTGGTGCACTAACAATAACCTGGTACTCAACCCAACCAAAACAAAAGAACTGGTGATTGACTTCAGGAGGAGTAGAGAGGAACCTGCTCCTCTCTACATCAAAGGAGACATGGTGGAGAGAGTCACTGGAGAGAGTCACTGACTTTAAGTTCCTGGGTACATACATCTCCCAGGACCTCACATGGACAGTGAACACCATCACCCTCGTGAAGATGCCACAGCAGCGGCTATATTTCCTGAGGTCTCTGCGGAGAGCAAACGTCTCACAGCAGCTGCTGCTGTCCTTCTACCGGTGCGCCGTGCAAAGCATCCTCTCCTATGGCATCCTGGTGTGGTTTGCTAGCTGCACTGTGGCTGAACGAAAGCACTACAGAGAGTTATTAAAACACCACCCTGCCAACCACCTTTTCACTCTGCTGGCCTCTGGGAGGTGATACAGTTATTAAAGATGGGATAGCGGCACATTTGGAAAATGGTGAAATCATTGGATAAAGTCAGCATGGATTTACGAAAGGTAAATCATGTCTGACGAATCTTATAGAATTTTTCGAGGATGTAACTAGTAGAGTGGATAGGGGAGAACCAGTGGATGTGTTGTATCTGGACTTTCAGAAGGCTTTCGACATGGTACCACATAAGAGATTAGTATACAAACTTAAATCACACGGTATTGGGGGTTCAGTATTGATGTGGATAGAGAACTGGCTGGCAGACAGGAAGCAAAGAGTAGGAGTAAACGGGTCCTTTTCAGAATGGCAGGCAGTGACTAGTGGGGTACCGCAAGGCTCAGTGCTGGGACCCCAGTTATTTACAATATATATTAATGATTTGGACGAGGGAATTGAATGCAACAACTCCAAGTTTGCGGATGACACAAAGCTGGGGGGCAGTGTTAGCTGTGAGGAGGGTGCTATGAGGCTGCAAGATGACTTAGATAGGCTGGGTGAGTGGGCAAATGCATGGCAGATGCAGTATAATGTGGATAAATGTGAGGTTATCCACTTTGGTGGCAAAAACAGGAAAGTAGACTATTACCTGAATGGTGGCCGATTAGGAAAAGGGGAGATGCAACGAGACCTGGGTGTCATGGTACACCAGTCACTGAAAGTAGGCATGCAGGTGCAGCAGGCAGTGAAGAAAGCGAATGGTATGTTAGCATTCATAGCAAAAGGATTTGAGTAAAGGAGCAGGGAGGTTCTACTGCAGTTGTACAGGGTCTTAGTGAGACCACACCTGGAGTATTGCGTACAGTTTTGGTCTCCTAATCTGAGGAAGGACATTCTTGCCATAGAGGGAGTACAGAGAAGGTTCACCAGACTGAATCCTGGGATGTCAGGACTTTCATATGAGGAAAGACTGGATAGTCTCGGCTTGTACTCGCTAGAATTTAGAAGATTGAGGGGGGATCTTATAGAAACTTACAAAATTCTTAAGGGGTTGGACAGGCTGGATGCAGGAAGATTGTTCCCGATGTTGGGGAAGTCCAGAACAAGGGGTCACAGTTTAAGGATAAAGGGGAAATCTTTTAGGACTGAGATGAGAAAAACATTTTTTACACAGAGAGTGGTGAATCTCTGGAATTCTCTGCCACAGAATGTAGTTGAGGCCAGTTCATTGGCTATATTTAAGAGGGAGTTAGATGTGGCCCTTGTGGCTAAAGGGATCAGGGGGTATGGAGAGAAAAGCAGGTACAGGATACTGAGTTGGATGATCAGCCATGATCATATTGAATGGCGGTGCAGACTCGAAGGGCCGAATGGCCTACTCCTGCACCTATTTTCTATGTTTCTATGTTTCTATGATACAGGTCTCTGAAGGCCCGCACTTGTAGACTAATTAACAGTTTCTACCCACGTGCCATAAAAGAACTAAACTCAAATAAATAACACTGCTGGCAACACAACACTATGCGTGGGGCAATATAATGCGCAATATTTTTTAATATTTCTATTATCTATTTATTAATTATATTTTATTAATTTCATTTTCTGATCTTGCCGGTATATGAGAGTCAATGGTTGTTTGTGTTTTTGTTCTTTTAATCTTTTATCCCGTGTCTTCTATGTATACCACTGAAGGAGATGCAATGACATTTCGTTGTACAGTTGTTGTGCAATGACAATAAACGTATGTGATTTGATTTGATTTTGATTTGATTTGATTTGATACGGGGTGATCGCTGGTCAGCACGCACTCAGTCGGCCGAAGGGCCTGTTTCTGCACTGTATCTCCAAAATCAAAGTCTAAAGGAAAGTAGCGGAAGGTGAAGGGGAACGTTTAGATGTGCCTTGGTTAATTTGCTTAATCTAAAAGCCCACACCTCCAACAGTGTAGTACTTTTGCCCCTTTTGCGGGCTGGAAGAGTCTGTGTTCCACGTGTACATGGAGTGTGTGAGGCTGCAGCCCCTGTTCCAATATCTAATGGGGCTGGTCCTTGCCTTCTGGCTGCACTTCACACCCACCATCCTCATCTTTGGACACCCTGTACGTAGGGGAGAGGGTTTGGGGCTGAAGATGTCCTGGTTGGGTTGCTCCTGGGCCTGGCCAAGCTGGTCACGGCGCCAGGCAGAAGAGGGCTCTGCCCGAGCCGGCTAGCCGCCCATTTTCCGGGGTTACGACCATGCCCGGGTGGTGTTAGAGAGGGACTACGCGCTGTCCACGGGCTCCCTGGGGGGTTTCCGGGACCACTGGTCACCGCGGGGGGTGGAAGTCATCCTTGATGGGGATTGTAATATAGTTGTACAGGGGTTTATTTTGTATATTTGGTTGACTCGTATTATGGAGGTGGGTTCTGTTTTGTTTTATTCACTTGTAAATATTATTTTTAATAATTGATTCTTTTTTTTAAATTTAAAAAAACAGTGCAGTATTGCCTCAGTAAGTCTGTGTAGGGTTCTCAAATGTGGACCCAGCTCCTTTTGGCTCAGGTATAGAACACAGCCAAAGATGAATATGATATTAATCAGATATCAGCATGTAATTCAGCTGGGGGAGATGAAGAGGCAAGTGGAGGTAAGAATAATTTAAAGAAACTTCCACAGCCGTCTTCCCCATGGGGCGTTCAGTTTCATCTTACCATATTAATGACTCTTTCAACATTATTATCTGACATTAAAAGAGCCAGTATGTTATTTCTTTACTGTTGGTTTAATTACAATCTGCCTCCTCTACATCACAGTGGCATGCTCAGCAGATTCTAGCTGGGAGAATATTGCAGTTTGTTTATGGTTCATGTGTAAAGGGACGTGAAGAACAGCTTCCCGCTGCACCACTGCACCATTGCACCACTGCACCATTGCACCACTGCACTGCTGCACCATTGCACCATTGCACCATTGCACCACTGCACCACTGCACCACTGCACCACTGCACCGCTGCATCGCTGCACCACTGCAACATTGCACCATTGCACCATTGCACCACTGCACCGCTGCACCGCTGCACCACTGCACCATTGCACCGCTGCACCGCTGCACCGCTGCACCACTGCACCACTGCACCACTGCACCATTGCACCGCTGCACCGCTGCACCACTGCACCGTTGCACCATTGCACCGCTGCACCGCTGCACCATTGCACCATTGCACCACTGCACCACTGCACCACTGCACCACTGCATCATTGCACCACTGCACCATTGCACCACTGCACCGCTGCACCATTGCACCATAGCACCATTGCACCACTGCACCATAGCACCATTGCACCGCTGCACCATTGCACCATAGCACCATTGCACCACTGCACCATTGCACCATAGCACCATTGCACCACTGCACTACTGCTCCACTGCACCACTGCACCAGCTGTGACAAGAGACAGCCTGGTCACGCTACTGGCGCAGCGATAGAGTTGCTGCCTTACAGCGCCAGAGACCCGGGTTCCACCCCGGCTACGGCTGCTGTCTGTACGGAGTTTGTACGTTCTCCCCGTGACCTGCGTGGGTTTTCTCCGAGATCTTCGGTTTCCTCCCACACTCCAAAGACGTACAGGTTTGTAGGGTAATTGGCTTGGTAAATGTAAAATTGTCTCTAGTGTGTGTGGGATAGTGTTAGTGTGCGGGGATCGCTGGTCGACACGGGCTTGGTGGGCCGAAGGGCCTGTTTCCGCGCTGTATCTCTAAACTAAACTAGACTAGCAGTGATGGGACGTTTTATTGGTGCCCATGGTCAAGACTGTTTAATAGTCACATGTACCAGCAACAGAATAAAGACATTCCTACTGGCTGCAGCATATGACTTTAGACTTTAAAGTTACAACGCGGACACAGGCCCTTCGGCCCGCCCAACGAGTCCGTACTGACCAGGATCACCCTGTACACTACCACGATCCTACACACACTAGGGACAATTTACAATTTTTTACTGAAACCAATTAACCTACAAACCTGTACATCTTTGTAGTGTGGAAGGAAACTGGAGCACCCAGAGCAAGCCCACCCGGTCACAGGGAGAACGTACAAACTCCGTACTGACATCACCCGTGGTCAGGATCGAACCCGGGTCCCTGGCGCTGCCACTCTACCACTGCGCCACCGTGCAGCTCCCAGAACCCCAGGAAAGGGAAAGCCAGCGCCCACAACCTAAGA
The DNA here is from genome assembly GCA_038087875.1 of Malacoraja senta. NCBI lineage: Eukaryota > Metazoa > Chordata > Chondrichthyes > Rajiformes > Rajidae > Malacoraja > Malacoraja senta. The sequence goes on from JAXLNO010003810.1 coordinate 100,170, forward strand.
ATAAGGAGTAAGCCATTTAGAACGGAGACGAGGAAACACTTTTTCTCACAGAGAGTAGTGAATCTGTGGAATTCTCTGCCTCAGAGGGCGGTGGAGACAGGTTCTCTGGATGCTTTCAAGAGAGAGCTAGATAGGCTCTTAAAAATAAACGGAGTCAGGGGATATGGGAAGAAGGGAGGAACGGGGTACTGATTGGGGATGTTCAGCCATGATCACATTGAATGGCGGTGCTGGCTCGAAAGGTCGAATGGCCTACATCCTGCACCTATTGTCTATTGTGTATTGTCTATTGAATATGAATAGAACATCGTACATAGAAACAGGATAGCAGAGGAACAGGCCCTTCGGCCCACAATGTCTGTGCCCACCACGATGCCAAGACCAACTATCTGCCTGCGCACACGCAATCCATATCCCTCCATTCCCTGCATATACATGTGCCCATCCAAAAACCTCTCAAACATTGAAATCTCGCTCTGTCAACATTGAAGAAGTTATATAGGCCAGATCGCCAGGCAGCACGGAAACAGGGCCCTTCAGCCCAACCCGTCCATGCCAACCAACATGCCTCATCTACACTAGCCCCACCTGTCTGTGTTTGGCCCAGATCCCTTTAAACCTGTCCTATCCATGTCCCTGTCCAAATGTCTTTTAAATATTGTTATTGTACCAGCCTCAACTACCTCCTCTGGCAGCTCGTTCCATACACCCACCACCCTCTGTGTGAACGAGTTGTCCTTCAGGTTGCTATCTTTCGTCTCTCACCTTAAATCCATGTCCTCTGGTTCTTGATTCGCCTAATCTGGGTAAAATACTCTGTGTTCACCCGCTCCAATCTCCAGTAATGTGCCATTAAATCCCTTTCAATTTAATTATCCCTCATGAACTGCCAGCAAGAATGGCAGTAAAATGGTCTGATCTGTTAATCCACAAGGTAATTACTTAGCCCTGGAAAAAGAATTACCCATGTCTCAGTAATACAGTTTCTCATTTAATGGTCAAGTCTTACTCAACTCATTATGTTACTCAACTCTCCCGGTTTTATTGAATTATTCAAGAGAATTATTCAAGACGAGAATTATTTACCACTGATACCTCTCCGAAGAACAGAGTCCTAGAGTCACGGAGCTGGTCGGCACAGAAACAGGCCCTTCGGATATTGGAACAGTGGCTGCAGCCTCACACACTCCATATACACGTGGACACAGACTCTTCCAGCCCGCAACAGTGGCAGGAGGCTGGCGAGTCTGTGAACCGCGAGAGAAACAGGTTGCAGGGAACACCTCGGTGCAGTAGCCTCCACCCCAGGTCCCCGATGTAGAGGGGGAGAATCCCTGCGTACACGGATCCCCCACTGGGTGTGGAGGAGGAGCCCATACAGGACATGCTTCCCTGCATCTTGGAAGGAGGAGGGAGAGGAATGGGTGTTGAGGAAAGACAATACACAATAGGCAATAGGTGCAGAAAGTAGGCCATTCAGCCCTTCGAGCCAGCACCGCCATTCAATGTGATAATTGAAGGCGGCTCAAGTTTTGTGGGACCGGCTCCCGGGAAGGATTACGGAGCCTGGGTCCGACGAATACTTCCAGCTGAGCGGGGGTTTGCTCAGTCGCGAGTACTCCACATGCTCGAGCCTCCCCGACACCCGGTGTGGTGGGACAAGGGCCGGCTGCTCTCAAGCCTGCTGGCGGCAGGCAACCAGGTCCAGACTCTCAGCAGGCCCCGGTAGAAGCCGGGCATCCCCAGCAGGACAGCATGGCTGACGCCCACCATCGGTATCCACGTACCTCCTTGAAGACAGCGGCCCCGTTGTCGCCAGCACGTGCCACCTGGGAGGACACCCTGAGTACAGGTATCTCTGCAAGGTCCTGAGGCAGAGAGACGCCAACTTGGTGCGAATGCACACCAGCGACTGACCGCCCTCCTCGATCGGGAGACTCAGGACCGCTGCAGAGACCCAGTGCATTCCGTTGCCCCAGAAGAAGTCCACCAACTTCTTCTGGATGATCCCAGCAAAGGTGGCTGATGGGACCAAGGTGGTCAATCTGTACCAGAGCATGGAGGCCATGAGTTGGTTAATGACCAACACCCTGCCCCAGTAGGAAATCACTCTGAGGAGACCCGCCCAGCGCCCCAGCCGCTGTCCACCACTCTCTGTAGATCCCGTCAATGGTCAGTACATGATGAGCCGGGCAGTGTGCACCACTCTCTTTGTGCCCGGCGTTTGGTGGGTGAAGGGGGCACAAAATAACTGGGCTGCTTGGTCCTGGATGTTGTTACCTGCATTTTGATTAGGTTCAAGTTCAGGTTTGTTATTGTCACTTGTACCGAGGTGCAGTGAAATGCTTCGTTTTGCATGCTCTCCAAACAGATCAGATAATCATTCATAGATCAAATCGTCAAATTCAAGTACATAGGAGGAGCAAAGGGGAAGATGGGGAGTGTAGAATATAGTTCTCAGCATTGTAGTGCACCAGTCCCAGAGACAAAGTCCAATGTCCACAATGGGGTAGAGGTGAATCGGACAGTACCCTTGCTTATGAAAGGACCGTTCAGAAGCCTGATTACAGAGGGGAAGAAGCTGTTCCTGAGTCTGGTGGTGTGAGCTTTCAAGCTTCTGTACCTTCTGCCGGATGGGAGCGGGGAGAAGAAGGAATGACCGGGGTGGGACAGGGACAAGTCTTTGATTATGTTGGCTGCTTTCCCGAGGCAGCGCGAAGTGTAGATGGAGTTGATGGTGGGGAGTGTGGTCTGTGTGATGGACTGGGCTCTACAACTCAATGCAGTTTCTTGTGGTAGTGGAGAATTTCCCTTTGCACGGCTGACTGGGGGATTGTAGATGGTGGGAGGACTTTAGGACACGGCCACGTCTAACCTACACACCCCTGGCTGCTTGTCCTTCACAGTTAGACCTTCTCCCTGCTGCCCTGGGAGCTGCATCTCAATAACTCAGTGCCTGACAGCTCTCGCTATGATGTCCATATTTCTTTCAGCGGAGAGGCTGGGGTGTTCTCTGGCTCAGTATTTGACCTTTCCCCGAGCAGATGTTCAGCTAATTGGTGCCATGAATCAGACAATATCAGTGGCGATTTGCGGGACAGCGAGCAGACTTTGCTGGAATCCACATCGGCTGCCGTTGAATCCTCAGTCAGTGTCTCGTGGGGCTGCCTCTCTGCTGGCCTCTGAACTTCCCTAACATCCCCCCTCTCCAGCCAGCACAGCACAGCAACAGGCCCTTCGGCCCACAATGTCTGTGCCCAACATGATGCTGAGTTAATTTCCTCTGTTTGTGCATGGTCTATACTGTCCTATATGCCTGAGTCTCGACCCGAAATATCACCCATTGTGTCTGAAGAAGGGTCTCGACCCGAAACGTTGCCCATTCCTTCTCTCCAGAGATGCTGCCTCACCTGCTGAGTTACTCCAGCATTTTGTGTCTACCATCGATTTAAACGAGCTTCTGGAGTTCTTTCTTACACAAGAAAGTACAGTTTCTTTCCAGCTGAATCATCCTACCACAACCAGAGAGCAGTCCTGAACTACTATCTACCTCTTTGGTGACCCTCAGGACCTGCCCCGAAAACAGCGGACAACCCTCAACCGCTTAAGGACAGGCATCGGACGCTATGGAGTGGCGATGAAGAGGTGGGGCCTCGTGGACAGCGAGTGCCTCCTGCGAGTGTGGGGACCCAACACAGACAGTGGAGCCCACACATAGTCACCAGTTACCCCAAACACCGGCCACCGAATGGTGAACGAGGTCTGATTGACCTGGACGATGACACGTTGGCCTGGCTCGCCTCAACGGAGCTGCAGGTCTAAAAGACACACGACAGAAGCAGAAGAAGTGACCCTCAGACTATCCTTGATTGGCCTTTGCTGGCTTTACCTTGCCCTAAACGTTATTCCCTTATCATGTGTCTATACACTGTAAATGGCTCGATTGTAATCATGTCTTGTCTTTCTGCTGACTGGTTAGCACGCAACAAAAGCTTATCACTGTAGCTCAGTACACCTGACAATAAACTACACTCAAAACTAAATCTAAAACGGACTCATAATCAATGACCCGACCGATGAAAACAAACCTTTTTTATCAAGTGTCATGTCGTCAACAGTAAATTTTCCCCTTACATTGACCTCCCAGTGCTACACCTCACACTTACTCCGATTAAACTCCATCTGCCGTTTCCCTGCCCATTTCTGTAGCTGGTCTATATCCTGCTGTATACTTCCACAGCCTTCCTCACAGTCACAGTCCGCCATCCCAGCAATCTTCAGGCGGTGGAATGTATTGGGAGTTAAAGGTCATCAAGCATGGGTTCAAAGGTTTGCGGGCCGCTGGCAGGTGCTGGTGATGGGTGGCTAACATCACAGATTATCCCAGACAGGCTAGCTGAAACGTACCCAGCCCCGTCCCACACCCCTGAGTTCCACATTCCATACCTGCCTCCCATTCACAATTCCCATGTCAGGCCACCGCCCCCTCTCTCTCTCCCTCCGAGGAAAGATTCACTGAGCTGGGAAGAGCGCAGAGAAGATTTATGAGGATGTTGCCAGGAGTTGAGGGTCATGAGCTGGGAGCAGTTTACAGAGGGGCCAATTAACCTGCAAACCCGCACGTCTTTGGGATGTGGGAGGAAACCAGAGCACCCGGAGGAAACCCACGCAGTCACAGGGAGAACGTGCAAACTCCACACAGATAAAGCCTGAGGTCAGGATTGAACCTGAGTCTCTGGTGCTGGGAGGCAGCAGCTCTACCTGCTGCACCATCGCACCACCCTCTTCCTGTTGTAGGTCCCTCTGTGGGGTTTTACATTATGTGCTCGTTGAATGTGTGTGGAGAGAGACCTTTGGCCTGGCATTGAGACTGCTGCTCTGCCCAGGGTCTATGCAATGCGTGTGGGAGCTCTGTGTGTGGGTGAGGCAGTGGTGGGGTGTGATGCTTCCCGGGATGTGATCCTGGCCCTTGTCCCGCCCCACCGGGTGTCAGGGAGGCTCGAGCATGTGGAGTACTCGCTGTTGAGCAAACCCCCGCTCAGCCGGAAGTATTCATCGGACCCAGGCGCCGTAATCCTTCCCCGGGAGCCGGTCCCACACAACTTGAGCCGCCTTTCCTCGACACCCTTCACCTCCCTCCGAGACGCAGCGAGTTGTGTCCTGTACGGGCTCCTCCTCCACACCCTGCACTTCCTCGCCCTGGTCCACCGTCCGGACACCAAGTGGCGGTCGGTGTTGCCCTCCGGTCGCGAGGGGGGCCCCCAGTGGGGGTCCGTGTACGCAGAGATCCTCCCCTCTACATTGGGGACCTGGGGTGGAGACTACTGCACCGAGGAGTTCCCTGCAACCTGTTTCTCTCATGGTTCACAGACTCGCCAGCCTCCTGCCACTGTTGCGGGCTGGAAGAGTCTGTGTACCACGTGTATATGGAGTGTGTGAGGCTGCAGCCCCTGTTCCAATATCTAATGGGGCTGGTCCTTGCCTTCTGGCTACACTTCACACCCACCATCCTCATCTTTGGACACCCTGTACGTAGGGGAGAGGGTTTGCGCCTGAGGATGTCCTGGTTGGGTTGCTCCTGGGCCTGGCCAAGCTGGCCATCCGCGAGTCACGGGGCCAGGCGGTGGAGGGCCCTGCCCGAGCTGGCTGCCCGCCCCTTTTCCAGGGTTACGTCCGCGCCCAGGTGGTGTTAGAGAGGGAATACGCCCTGTCCACGGGCTCCCTGGGGGATTTCCGGGACCGCTGGGCACCGCGGGGGGTGGAATGTATCCTCAATAAGGATTGTATCGTAGTTGTATAGTAGGTTATTATGGATATATGTTTGTATTGTGTTATGGTGGTGGGTTCTTGTTTTATTGTAGTGGAATATTATTTTTTAATAATTGAATACATTTTTTGATTAAAAAAAAAAAAAAAAAGGGTGTGATCCTGTGTTGACAATGGATACTGTGGGTATCTGCCACCTCAGCAGCCCACAGCCTGACTCAGCGGTGGCAGCAGGGTCCAGGGATGAAGGTTTCATGCCTTCTGCGTCACTACCATCAATGCATCAGAGCATGAAGGCAGTCAGTTACCAACCACGCCAATCCAGGTGGCAGACTGGGCTCATCCCAGCTGCCTGCGTTTGGCCCACAGCCCTCGACATCCTTCCTATCCATGTATATGTCCTGAAAAAAGAACTCAGCGGGTTAGGCAGCATCGCTGGATAAAAGCGGCAGGTGACTCCCTGCAGGGGAAGATTATGGAAACAGATTCCATGAAAACAAGGTAGCAAATGAGTGGCACAGTGGCGCAGCGTTAGAGTTGCTGCCTCACAGCGCCGAGGACCCGGGTTCCATCCCGACTACGACTGCTGTCTGTACGGAGTTTGTACGTTCGCCCTGGGACCTGCGTGGGTTTTCTCCGAGATCTTCAGTTTCCTCCCACACTTCAAATACGTAAGTTTGTAGGTTAATTAGCTTGGTATAAAGGTACAATTATCCCCAATGTGTGTGTAGGATGGTGTAAGTGTGCTGGGATTGCTGGTCAGAGCAGACTAGATGGGCCAAAGGGCCTGTTCCTGTACTGTAGCTCGAAACTAAAGTGAGCAAATGAAATAAGTAATTCACAGGGACAATATTGCAGTGGTGTGTGACAGGGGCAGGGAGGTGGGAATAATAAACGATGCTCCCATCAGTATCTCAGTCCCCACTCTGTTCCCACTATCACCAACCTGGAATAACTCCATGCTGACAGTGGAACTCCATCCCCATCTCCATCTTGTCCGCCCTGAAGGACTATCTTATTTAATAAAGCCATCCTCTCTTGCTTAAACCCAGTTAGCATTGAAGAGGGCATTTTAACTTGGGCTTAATCTACTTATTACTGAAGAGTGTACTTTGCTCAAAGCTTCAAATCGAAGAGAGTATTTTATTTAAATCCCTCGTGAGTTATTATTGAAGAGAATACTTGTGGTTACAACAAGATGTGGCTTTCATCAAAAAGGCTGCCTTATCTAATCATCGCTCGTGAACATTTAGTTAGTGAATTTCAAAGAGGAAGTCTATTTTTAAAATCTAGTTACTGGCAGAGGCAACAGAACATTGAATATAGAACACAGAACAGGATCAGGCCTTTGGCTCACAATGTCTGTACCCAACATGCTGCACATGATCCAAATGCCTCCATTCCCTGCATATCCATGTGCCTGTCCAAAAGCTCTTACACACCACTATCATATCTACCTCCAATACCATCCCCTGGCAACGCGTTCCAGGCACCCACCAGTCTGTGCAATAAAAAATTGCCCCACACATCTCCTTTAAACTTTGCCCCTTTCATCTTAAAGCTTTGCCCTCTAATCTTAGATTTTTCCGACCAATTCTGTGATTGTAATAAGCTGATGCTCAAAGCAGCGCTTTATTTGAAGCTTTATTTGTCAGTTAGGAAGGTTTTTTTGGAATCACCGAGCTGTACAGGCCCTTCGGCCCACCTTGTCCGTGCCGACCCGTTAAGGGCTTGGACACGCTAGAGGCAGGAAACATGTTCCCGATGTTGGGCGAGTCCAGAACCAGGGGCCACAGTTTAAGAATAAGGAGTAAGCCATTTAGAACGGAGGCGAGGAAACACTTTTTCTCACAGAGAGTGGTGAGTCTGTGGAATTCTCTGCCTCAGAGGGCGGTGGAGGCTGGTTCACTGGATGCTTTCAAGAGAGAGTTAGATAGGGCTCTTAAAAATAGCGGAGTCAGGGGATATGGGGAGAAGGCAGGAACGGGGTACTGATTGGGGATGATCAGCCATGATCACATTGAATGGCGGTGCTGGCTCGAAGGCCTACTCTTGCACCTATTGTCTATTGTCTATTGACGCTTCCTGTCCATATATCTATCCAAATACCTTGTCGTAATTATATCCACTTCTATAGCTTCCTCTGGCGGCTCATTCCAGATCCAGACAACAGGCAAACATGTCCCCTGAGGTTCCTCTAGAATCTCTCCCCTCTCACATTAAGCCTGTGCCCTCTAGTTTTTGAATCCTCTACCCCAGGGAATAGACTGTGAGCGTTCACTTTATCCGTGCCCCTCATGATCTTGTACACCTCAATAATGTCACCCCTCAGCCTCCTACACTCCAGAGAGATGAGTCCCAGCCTACCCTGTAGCTGAAGCCCGCAAGACCGCAAGCCCAGGTAACTCCGCTTCTCCCCTCATCTCCTTATCTCACACCTTTTGTCTTTCCATCAATGGATTTTCTCAACCCATCTGCAAATCAAAACCCCCCTTGTCTGTATCCACCTATCACTCGCCCGGATTTGTCCTGCCCCACCCTTCTTCCCTCTCCACCTTCCTCTCCCCCACCCCTCACCACTAGAATCAGTCTGAAGAAGGGTCCTGACCCGAAACACCACCTATCTATGTTCTCTAGAGATGCTGCGTGACCCACTGAGTTACTCCAGCCCTGTGTCAACATGCTGGTGAATGCGCCCTTTCCAGTCAACCACATCTCCCTGAAGCTGGGCAACCAGAACTGTACACAGTGCTTCCAGTGTGGTCTCACCAACGACTGGTACAGCGACATCATGATGTCCCAACCTTTGTACTCAACACCCTCTCCGATGAAGACAAGTGTGCCGAATGCCATTTTCACCACCTTGCCCTTGGACTCACCACTTTCAGGCAACTGTGCACCTGTACTCCCAGTTCATCGCTGTTCTCATGTGATTAGAAGAAGTTAATATTTAAAGTTAATATTCGTTTGAAGTTGTAGTCGTTAACACTGATGAGACCAAGTAACTCAGCGGGTCAGGCAGCATCTGTGGAGAACATGGATAGGTGACGTTTCACAGAGTGCTGGAGTAACTCAGCAGGTCAGGCAGCATCTATGGAGAACATGGATAGGTGACGTTTCACAGAGTGCTGGAGTAACTCAGCGGGTCAGGCAGCATCTGTGGAGAACATGGATAGGTGACTTTTCAGGTTGGGACCCTTCTTCTGTCGGAAAAGAGGTCCTGACTCAAAACGTCACCTACCTAGTCTGAAGGAACTGCAGATGTTGGAAGCATGAGCAAAATATAAAGTGCTGGAGTAACTCAGTGGGTCAGGCAGCATCTGTGGAAGGAATGGACAGATGACGGTTTGGGTTAGGACCTTTCTTCAGACTTATGTGGTGTGGGGGGGGTGGGGGGGGAGCTGGAAAAGAGAGGTGGGAGCATGACAAAGCCTGTCAAGTGATAGGTGGAAGGTAGACAAAAATGCAGGGTAAACTCAGCGGGTGCAGCAGCATCTATGGAGCGAAGGAAATAGGTAACGTTTCGGGCCGAAACCCTTCTTCAGACTCAAAGGCTGTCAAGTGATAGGTGGATACAGGTGAGGGCGGTGATTGGCTGATGGGTGGAGTAAGTGGCTGGAGATGAAAAGGAGACAAAAGGGCATGATCAGAGAAGGAGAGGAGTGAAGTGTAAAGCAGGAGGGAGGGATATGGGTGGAAGGAGACAGGGGTGGGGAAAGGGGGGATAAAAGGGAAATATGGGATTCATGGATGGGAGATGATTGTATGGATGAGGGGAAAGGAGCAGGGTAACAAGGGTATGGGGGAAGGCTGGAGAGAGAGGTGGGGATGCAAGGGTTATTTGGAATTGGAGAATCCAATGTTCACACCGTTGGGTCGTAGGCTACCAAAGTGGAATATGAGGTGCTGTTCCTCCAGTTTTTGTGGCCTCAATCTGCCAAATGGAGGAGACCAAGGACAGAAAGGTTGGGTGTACGAGGCCTCCCTGTTTCGTTCAGAATTCCAGCATCTGCAGTTTCTTGTGACTTAAATAAATGGGCACAGCGGTAGAGTTACTGCCTCACAGCGCCAGAGACCCAGGTTCCATCCTGACCATGGGTGCTTGTCCGTATGGAGTCTGTACGTTTTCCCCGTGACCTGCGTGGGTTTTGTCCGAGATCTTCGGTTTCCTCCCACACTCCAAAGACATACAAGTTTGTAGGTTAATTGTCCCTAAGATGTATGTACGATAGTGTAAGTGTGCGGGGATCGCTGGTGGGTGCAGACTCGGTGGGCCGGAGGGCCTGTTTCCGCGCTGTATCTGTAAACTAAACTAAACTAATCTAAATATAATCTTTCATCATGTGATATAACTGGTGCACAGTTACATCATTGACTCCCCAATTACAAATACTTCCCATAAAAAATCCTGGATCCAAATGTAAACACATATGATCGTCAAATAAATGACATTTTCCAGAGAATGCTGTCGGCTGCTATTTGGCCATGCATTTTGCTGTGGACACGAGAGCCTGGCTGATTTAATTTAGTTTAGTTTAGATATACAGCACGGGAACAGGCCCTTCGGCCCATCGAGTCCACACCAACCAGCGATCGTCCACACACTAACACTATCCTACACACACGAGGGACAATTTACATTTACACCAAGCCAATTAACCTGCAAACCTGTACATCTTTGGAGCGAATAGCTTACAATCTAACGGTACAGTGTGGAAACAGGCCCTTCAGCCCAACCTGCCCACACCCGCCAACATGTCCCATCTACTCTAGTCCCACCGACCCGCGTTTGGCCCGTATCCCTCAAAAACCTGTCCTATCCATGTACCTGTCTAACTGTTTCTTATACGCCGGGATAGTCCCTGCCTCAACTACCTCCTCTGGCAGCTTGTTCCATACACCCACCACCGTGTGTGAAAACGTTACCCCTCAGATTCCTATTAAATCTTTTCCCCTTTGCCTTGAATCTATGTCCTGCAGTCCTCGATTCACCTATTCTGGGCATGAGACTCATGCGTATTCACCTAATCTGGGTATTTGGGTACCCCTCCCAAACATTTTTCCCTCTCTCTTCCCTGAGCCCCACCTAGATTTGCACCTATTTCTCCTCTTCCCTCTCCACCCACATTCCTTCCTCGAGCTTGTGTAGGAAGGAACCAAAGATAAACACAAAAAGCTGGAGTAAACTCAGCAGGACAAACCTTCTGAGTTGCTCCAGCTTTTTGTGCCCTTTTCTAGCTTCCCAGGCTCTCGTGTCCGGCATCATCCTCGCAAAGCTTCTCTGCACTCTTTCCAGTTTAATGGCACTGTGCCATTGTTAAGGGTTTGGACACACTAGAGGCAGTAAACATGTTCCCGATGTTGGGAGAGTCCAGAACCAGGGGCCACAGTTTAAGAATAAGGAGTAAGCCATTTAGAACGGAGACGAGGAAACACTTTTTCTCACAGAGAGTTGTGAGTCTGTGGAATTCTCTGCCTCAGAGGGCGGTGGAGGCAGGTTCTCTGGATGCTTTCAAGAGAGAGCTAGATAGGGCTCTTAAAAATAGCGGTCAGGGGATATGGGGAGAAGGCAGGAACGGGGTACTGATTGGGGATGATCAGCCATGATCACATTGAATGGCGGTGCTGGCTCGAAGGGTCAAATGGCCTACTCCTGCACCTATTGTCTATTGTCTATTGTGCCTTAAATGCATTGGGTGTAGGTGTGAATGCCGGTGAGACTGATGACCACACCTTCAGGGAACGCTCAGGACCAGAGTGAGATTAACACCCAGCTACAGGAACAAATCACAGACACGATCAATATATGGAAGTGTGTTTATTTTTTTCCAAATACTTTCCTTATAGATCACAAATCTGCAAGACATTGGCCGCTAGTTCCAGTGGTCCTTACGGGCCCTGCAGTCTTTGTGGAGAATTCCTCCAGCCCTATGGGTTGGATGGAGACAAGGAGTCAGTCCTTGTGTCCACCATTGACCCATACGATGGAGACCACTGACTTGGGTTTGATGGGCACTAGCTACAGTCTCTTTGTAAAGCCTCCTTCCTTGTGAAAACAAAGCATATAAAAAAGTTCAGTTCAAGGAAATCCCCATCCGCAAATATTCAGAAGATATACACAGATATATATATATATTATAATAAATTAGCCAATGGTTCTATTTACATTTCTGTATATAAATGGGAAATCTCAGTGGAAATCCAATAATACACATCCAATGTTGCATGCAGACAAAGCCGAGCACTGTTCCTGGAGTCGGGCATTCGTGAACTGTACAGTAGAACGATCGGCCTTTGTTCCTCGCCTGCATGCTTGGCGTTGGGAAGAGCGCGAGGTGGCTGAGTCCATGGGCAGACGAGTACTTTGGGCAGATGTGTACTTTGGGCAGATGTGTACTTTGACTGATTCCACCTTGCCTCAGTGCTGAGGGGAAGCTGCCCTTTCTGGCTGTGACCGGGTCTCATGCCAAGGCGATGGGCAGCAGAATATGTGTCCAGACAGCGACATATCTTTCATTCATTGTTCTTTATCTCTCCACATCACCGTCTATATCTCTCGTTTCCCTTATCCCTGACCAGTCTGAAGAAGGGTCTCGACCCGAAACGTCACCCATTCCTTCTCTCCCGAGATGCTGCCTGTCCCGCTGAGTTACCCCAGCTTTTTGCGTCTATCTTCAGTTTAAACCAGCATCTGCAGTTCCTTCTTACACAGGGAAGTACTTTGACCCATTGAGGTTGTGGTCAATGCTGAGGGAACTCTCCTTCCTGTGTCCTGGGGGGTAAGAGACATTGTAGGCACTTTGAGGGATTCCGTGCGTTGGAAGCAGCTTTGTTGGAGGTCAGCCACCCTGATGCAGGAAGCAAGGGGAGACCTTTCCATTTCCTGGGCCTGGTGTGGAGGCATCACCGAGCAAAACACAAAGTGCTGGAGGAACTCAGCAGGTCCGGCAGCATCTGAGAAGGGAATGGGCAGGCAACGTTTTGGGTTGGGTCCTTTCTTCAGACATTCAATGGATAGGCAGTGTTGCAGGTTGGGGGACCTCTCCAGACTGAACAGGTGACATTTCGGTTCAGGACAGTTCTTCAGACACATTCACCACGGTTATGTTTCAGCAAATCAATTCACCCCTTGACAATCTCTCATGCTTCCTTCAGCAGGATTAGTTTGATGGATTGCAGACATGATTAGAAGGCATAATGAGGTTTGGCAGCTTGGACATTACCAGTCATTAAACTGGAAAGAGTGCAGAGAAGATTTACGAGGATGTTGCCAGGACTTGAGGGCCTGAGCTACAGGGAGAGGTTGAGCCGGCTGGGACTCCTTGGAGCGCAGGCGGATGAGGGATGATCTCATAGATGTGTACAAAATCATGAGGGGAATCGATCGGGTGAATGCACAGTCTTTTACCCAGAGTAGGGGAATCAAGAACCAGAGGGCAGGGGTTTAAGGTGTGACGGAAAGATAGGAACCCGAGGGACAGCATTTTTCCGCAGAGGTGCTGGGTATACGGAATAAGCTGTCGGAAGAGGTAGTTGAAGTAGGTGTCATACAACATTTTAAAGACATTTGGGCAGGTAAATGGATAGGAAAAGTTTAGAGGAATTATCCATATATGTATCAAAATGTCTTTTAAAAGTCATAATAGTAACCACTACTATAGCTTGCTCCAGCAGCTCATTCCAGATACAGACTAACCTCTGTGAAAAAGTTACACTGAGGTCCCTCTTAATTCTCCCCCCTCCCACCTTAAGCCTTTGCCCTCTAGTTTTAGAATCCTCTACCCTGGGGAACAGACTGTGAGCGTTCACTTTATCTGTGCCCCTCATGATCTTGTACACCTCAATAATGTAACCCTTCAGCCTCCAACGCTCCGGAGAAAAAGTCCCAGCCTATCCAACCTCTCCCTGTAACTCAAGCCCGCAAATCCAGGTAACATCCTGGTGAATTTCTGCACCCTCTCCAACTGATGACGTCCTCCCTGTAGCTGGGGACCAGAACTGTACACAGTGCTCCAAGCGTGGTCTCACCAACGACTTGTACAGCTGCTTCTAGATGTCCCAATCATTGCATTCAACACCTTCCCTGATGAATGCAGGTATGCCGAAAGCCATCTTCACCACCTTGCCCACAGACTTACCACTGGAGATGAGTGATGAGTGCCCCCCCCCCCCCCCTGTGCCCATGCCACGGTTGGATATTAAAATATTGTTTGCAGGGCACTGGAGATATCTGCACGGTTGCACCAAGCCGAGATCCTGCAGTCCCGGTGCTGTGCGGGCTCATGCCCAATGTAGGTCTGAGTCGGGGGGGGTGAGGGACATTGTCTACCCTTCACCCCCCCCTCCCCCGCCCTCCTGGGTCCGGGCACCCACTGTCACCCGCCCAGGGACAGGCACCCATGGGTGGCATCACCACCATCATCTCAGCCCCCCCGACCCTCACCCAGAACCCAATATCCCCCATCCCCACACCCCCCCCCCCACCTGGTCCGCTACTCCCCCACCTCTCCCCCCCCCTCACCACCCCTCCCCTGCCCCTAGGCAGGCCAATAGGCCCCAACAATCCCCTCCCCCATCTCCCCCCTCCCTACAGGTGGCTGGCCATGGGCAGGTAGGTGATAAAGGCCCCTGGTGCCCCTTCCCCAGTCCCATGGTGACCCTCCCCCCTCCCTCGTCTCTCCACTATTGGTGGCTGGCCTTGGACAGGTAGGCGATGAGGGCTACGGCCACTCCCACGTAGATGCCGGTGCCGATGGTGATGGCCAGCACGGCCAGGAAGAGCGCCCGGCGTGAGCTGGTGCTGGCCAGGTGGTAATCGCCCTTTGCCACCCCCTTGTTGGTCTGCAGCGGGGGAGGGGGGGGGGAGAGAGAAAGGAAACATCAGTCACTGAGTAACAGCGGATCACCAGCCACGGACCCTCACAACCGTGAACACCCCCCCCCCCCCACATTCCCCCCATCCAAGAATTGTCCCACCCCGCCATTCCCTCTTCTCCCATTCCCGTCCGACAGACGGTACAGAAGCTTGAAAGCACAACAAACCACACACCATCAGACTCAGGAACAGCTTCTTCCCCTCTGTTATCAGGCTTCTGAACGGTCCTTCCAGAAGTTTGGGTACTGTCCGATTCACCTCTACACTATTGGACTTTGTCTCTGGGACTGATGCGCTACAATGTTGAGACCTGTATTCTGCATTCTGTATCTTCCTCTTGAGTGAAATAGTTGCCCCCGAGGTCCCTCTTAAATCTCACCCCTCCCACCTTAAGCTTGTACCCTCTAGTTTTAGAATCCTCTACCCCGGGAAAAAGGCTGTGAGTGTACACTTTAACTAAGCCCCTCATTAGGCTTAGGTTTATTTTTGTCACCGGGACTTTGTTTAGCATGCTATTCAATCAGATCAGATATTACTACACATAAATACAATCAAGTCAAACACAGGTACTAGTGTCGACACTAGGAACCGCAGTTGCCGGTTAATACACAAAATGCTGAATGGATAGAAAATTGGATTCATGGAAGAAACCAGAGGGTGATGGTGGAAGGTTGCTTCTCAAACTGGAGGCCTGTGACTCGTGGTGTGCCACAGGGTTCTGTGCTGGGCCAACTCGGGAGCTCCATGCCACGGAGTGTTCCGATCCGTCCCGACGCCGGAGTTTCGATCATCCCGACGAGAGGGCTTGAACAGCGGACTGTCGGCAACGGCAAGTACGGAGGGTTCAGCCCCGACCACGGGTGAACAAAGAGGAAGATGACTGAATTTTATTGCCTTCCATCACAGTGTGAAATGTGGATTCCACTGTGGTGGATGTTTATGTTAAATTCTATTTTATGTGGCTGTGTGTATTGTTGATTTTCTCACTTAGTATGGCTGTATGGTAACTCACATTTCACTGTACCTTAATTGGTACACGTGACAATTAAATTGAATCTTGAATCTAGAATCTACTATTTGTCATCTGCATCAATGATTTGGATGTGAACATACAGGGCAAGATTAGCAAGTTTGCAGGTGACACAAAAGTGGGTGGTTTTGCAGATGGTGAAGATGGTTGTGAAAGATTGCAACAGGATCTTGATCGATTGGCCAGGTGGGCTGAGGAATGGTTGATGGAATTTAATAGAGAAATGTGAGGTGTTGCATTTTGTCCAACAGGGGCAAGACCGACACAGTGAATGGTCGGCCTCTGGGGAGTGTTGTAGAGCAGAGGGATCTAGGAGTACAAGTGCATGGTTCCTTGAAGGTGGAGTCACAGGTAGATAGGGTGGTCAAAAAGGCTTTTGGCACATTGGCCATCATCAGTCAGAGTATTGAGTATAGAAGTTAGGAGGTCATGTTGCAGTTGTATAAGACGTTGGTGAGGCCACATTTAGAGTATTGTGTTCAGTTCTGGGCACCATGTTATAGGAAAGATGTTATCAAGCTGGAAAGGGTACAGAGAAAATTTACGACGATGTTGCCAGGACTAGAAGGCCTGAGCTAGGGAGAGGTTGAGTAGATTGGGATTCTATTCCTTGGAGCACAGGAGGATGAAGGGTGATCTTATAGACATGTATAAAATCATGAGGTAAATAGATCGGGTAGATGCACAGAGTCTCTTGCCCAGAGTAGGTGAATCGAGGACCAGAGGACATAGGTTCAAGATGAAGGGAAAATATTTAATTGAAGTCTGAGGGATGTTTTTTTCACACAAAGGGTGGTGGGTGTATGGAACAAGCTGCCAGAGGAGGTAGTGGGGCTGGGATTATCCCAACATTTAAGAATCAGTTAGATAGGACAGGTTTGGAGGGATATGGACCAAATGCAGGCAGGTGGGTCTAGTGTAGCTGGGACATCTTGGCTGGTGTGGGCAAGTTGGGCTGAAGAGCCTGTTTCCACACTGTATCACTCGATGACTCTATAACTCAGCAGGTCAGGCGGCATCTCTGGATATGTGATGTTCTGCGTCAAAACCTTTCTTCTGACTGATTGCAGGGGGAGAAGCAAGCTGGGAAATGCATCTGCCTGCACCACTACCCCTGACAGTGTTCCGGGCTCTCATCTCTCGCCCCACACATCTCCATTAAACTTTCCACCTCTCACCTTTTAGCTATGCCCTCTAGTGGTGGATATTTCCACCTTGGGGGGAAAAAGGTTCTGAATGTCTACCCTATCCAACATGACATTCCAAGTCTTGTACTCAATAAGAGTCTCAGGATCCTGACCCGAAACATCCCCTATCCATGTTCTCCACAGATGCTGCCTGACCCGCTGAGTTACTCCAGCACTCTGTGAAACGTCACCTATCCATGTTCTCCACAGATGCTGCCTGATCCGCTGAGTTACTCCAGCACTTTGTGTCTTGTTTTGTAAACCAGCATCTGCAGTTGTTTGTATCCACATGCCAACTCGTGTACTCAATGCCTTGGCCTCTGAAGGCAAGCCTGCTGAATGCTTCCTTCACTACCATACCCTTCTGATCCTGAGAACGCTCTTCCTCAGAGAGCAGTGAAAGTGGAGTCTGATTGTTTTGCAGGCAGCGCTGGGCAGATACTTGGTTAACTCGGGCTGAACGATGATCACAGGTAGGTGCTGATATTACAATCAGAAGCTGTTAAGGAGCAGAGACATTGGTGTGTTTGTACGTCTGTAAGGACACTAGTCCCATTTTGAAGTCAGTGAGTCATCCAGCAGGGAAACAGGTCCTTCGGCCCAACTCGTCCACGCCAACCGACACATCCCATCTACGCTGGTCACACCTACTCACATTTGGCCCATATCCTTCTAAACCTTTCCTCTCCATGTACATGTCCTAGAGTCTTTCTAATGTTGTTTTAATACCTGCCTCAACTACCTCCTCTGGCAGCTCGTTCCATACACTCAGCACCCTCTGTGTGTAAGTGTTGCCCCGCAGGTTCCTATTAAATCTCTCCCCTCTCACCTTAAACCTATGTGCTCTAGATCATGATTCCATTACTCTGGGAAAAAGACTTTGTGGATCCACCCTATCTATTCCCCTCATGACTGCTATAACACCCCTCATCCTCCTGAGCTGCAAGGAATACAGTCCCAGCCTTCCCAACCTCTCCTACATAGCTCACACGCTCATCCTGGCAACATCCTCGTGAATCTTCCCTGCGCTCACTGCAGTGTAATGGCAGCCCGTCATATTCTGATTGACTGTATTCACTGGAGTTTAGAAGGGGGGATCTTATAGAAACGTATAAAAATATAAAAGGACTGGACAAGCTAGATGCAGGAAAAATGTTCCCAATGTTGGGTGAGTCCTGAACCAGGGGCCACAGTCTAAGAATAGAGGGGAGGCCATTTAAAACTGAGATGAGAAAAAACGTTTTCACCCAGAGAGTTGTGAATTTGTGGAATTCTCTACCGCAGAGGGCACTGGAGGCCAATTCAATGGATGGATTTAAGAGAGAGTTAGAAACATAGAAACATAGAAATTAGGTGCAGGAGGAGGCCATTCGGCCCTTCGAGCCAGCACCGCCATTCATTGTGGTCATGGCTGATCGTCCCCAATCAATAACCCGTTAGATAGAGTTCTAAGGGCTAGCGGAATCAAGGGATATGGGGAGAAGGCATGCACGGGTTACTGATTGTGGATGATCAGCCATGAGCATAATGAATGGCGGTGCTGGCTCGAAGGGCAGAATGGCCTCCTCCTGCACCTATTTTCTATGTTTCTATTTTTGATTCCTTGCAGAGAAATGAGAAAAGATTGGGTGCTGCTTGACTGATGGCACCCTTTAATCTCACTGAAAGCCCCAGACAATAATTTCCCCCAACCAACTACATCCCTCAGCTCTCCAGTTCCTCAACAACCACACACCGACTCTTCACAGCACTCGCACTGGTACGATGAAATGTGGAGGGGTTCTTAGCAACCGTGTCCGTAACCAGGCAACAGACGTATAAGTAATGCAGCAGATAATGAAGGAGTGCGGAGTTAAGTGATTGGAGTCTTTTCCCAAGACATTAGATTTGTTTCCCTGGTGAAGGAGTCGTGGACTGACAGCTCCGTTTTATGTGCTGGATAATTTTGACTTTGCAGTCTGCCCACCAGATCAATGAGCAGAGAGATGGGATGTCACAGCGTCCACACTCAACATCTTCAACCCACGCCAAGACTCGACCGTGGGGAGTGTGGAACAGTCCAATCACACGGTACTGGGGGTTCAGTATTGATGTGGATAGAGAACTGGCTGGCAAACAGGAAGCAAAGAGTAGGAGTAAACGGGTCCTTTTCACAATGGCAGGCAGTGACTAGTGGGGTACCGCAAGGCTCAGTGCTGGGACCCCAGCTATTTACAATTTATATTAATGAACTGGATGAGGGAATTGAAGGCAACATCTCCAAGTTTGCGGATGACACTAAGCTGGGGGGCAGTGTTAGCTGTGAGGAGGATGCTAGGGGACTGCAAGGTGACTTGGATAGGCTGGGTGAGTGGGCAAATGTTTGGCAGATGCAGTATAATGTGGATAAATGTGAGGTTATCCACTTTGGTGGCAAAAACGGGAAGGCAGACTATTATCTAAATGGTGGCCGATTAGGAAATGGGGAGATGCAGCGAGACCTGGGTGTCAGGGTACACCAGTCATTGAAAGTAGGCATGCAGGTGCAGCAGGCAGTGAAGAAAGCGAATGGTATGTTGGCTTTCATAGCAAGAGGATTTGAGTATAGCAGCAGGGAGGTTCTACTGCAGTTGTACAGGGTCTTGGTGAGACCACACCTGGAGTATTGCGTACAGTTTTGGTTTCCAAATCTGAGGAAGGACATTATAGCCATAGAGGGAGTGCAGAGAAGGTTCACCAGACTGATTCCTGGGATGTCAGGACTTTCATATGAAGAAAGGCTGGATAGACTTGGCTTATACTCGCTAGAATTTAGGAGATTGAGAGGGGATCTTATAGAAACGTACAAAATTCTTATGGGGTTGGACAGGCTAGATGCAGGAAGATTGTTCCCGATGTTGGGGAAGTCCAGGACAAGGGGTCACAGCTTAAGGATAAGGGGGAAATCCTTTAAGACCGAGATGAGGAAAAGCTTTTTCACACAGAGTGGTGAATCTCTGGAACTCTCTGCCACAGAGGGTAGTTGAGGCCAGTTCATTGGCTATATTTATGAGGGAGTTAGATGTGGCCCTTGTGGCTAAAGGGATCAGGGGGTATGGAGAGAAGGCAGGTACGGGATACTGAGTTGGATGATCAGCCATGATTATATTGAATGGCGGTGCAGGCTCGAAGGGCCGAATGGCCTACTCCTGTACCTATTTTCTATTTCTATGTTTCTATGTCCAGCACAGGAACAGGCCCTTCGGCCCACAATCCCCTAGGCTCCAGGGTTAGACATAAGGATCAATAGGATACGATATGATAGAACGTTATTTATCCCAGGATGCAAACTGATCAGCCAATAGTCACAGAACACAAGATACATGAAACATGAAATTAAAGTGACGAGTGGAAAGGATTGGGGATGTACAAAAATTGGGGGGGGGAGGGGGGCAGGGAGGGGAGTCAGTCTACCCCACGACAGAAGGGGGAGGAGTTGTACAGTTCGATAGCCACCTGTTGCTGAAGGTGCTCCTCAGGTTGACCAGTGTGTCATGGAGGGGGTGAGCTGTATTGTCCAGGATGCTCCGCAGTTTGAGGAGCAGCCCAAAGCAAGGGGCACCCCACCCCATGGCCCCCACACCACCGTTCTGGAGGGGGACTGTTCCGTCACAGAAAGCTACTTACATTCGTACAGCAGGGAAACAGGCCCTTCAGCCCAACACATCCATGCTGACCAAGATGCCCCATCTAAGCTAGATCCATTTGCCTACATTTCATCTGTATCCCTCCAAATTGGATCCAAGATGGCGCCCATCCCAGGTGACTCTTTGTGTGCTGGTGCCTGAAGTGGATCTGCAATCACGCATTGCGATCGCTCCACTCTTTGAAACTTCTACTCCAACAGCAACATTTCAATAGACAATAGACAATAGGTGCAAGAGTAGTCCATTCGGCCCTTCGAGCCAGCACTGCCATTCAATGTGATCATGGCTAATCATCCCCAATCAGTACCCCGTTCCTGCCTTCTCCCCATATCCCTTGACTCCGCTATTTTTAAGAGCCCTATCTAGCTCTCTCTTGAAAGCATCCAGAGAACCGGCCTCCACCGCCCTCTGAGGCAGAGAATTCCACAGACATTCCCTTTATCCTGTATCTGTTGTACACTGTAAATGGCTCGATTGTAATCATGTATTGTCTTTCCACTGACTGGTTAGTATGTAACGAAAGCTTTTCACTGTACCTCAGTACACATGACAATAAACTACACTGAACTAAATCTTTCCTATCCATGAGCCTGTCCAAATGTGTTTTAAATGTTGTTATTGTACCAGCCTCAACTACCTCCTCTGGCAGCTCGTTCCATAAACCACCAAAAAGTAGTCCCTCAGGTTACAATTCAATCTTTCCCCTCTCACCTTAAACCTATGCCCTCTGGTTCTTGATTCCCCTACTCTGGGTAAAAGACTGTGTCTTCATCCTCTCTATTGCCCTCATGATTTTTTACCCCTCTATGAAATCACCACTCATCCACCTGTGCTTCAAGAAATAAAGCTCTCCCTATAGTTCAGGCCCTTGAGTCCTGGTGACATCCTCGTAAATCTTCTCTGCACCCATTCCAGCTTAATGACCTTCATCAGTCAGGGAATTCAAAACCTTGACTGATGAAGGCCAATGTGCTGAAAACCTTCTTGACTACCCAATATCTATCTGTGACGCCACTTTCAAAGAACTATGCACCAGCACTCCTAGATCCCTCTGCTCTACAACACCCAGACCCTGTGTAGGTCCTGCCCATGTTAGACTTCTCAAAATACAACACCTTACACATATCTGCATTAAACTCCATCAACCATTCCTCAGCCCACCTGGTCAATCGATCAAGTCGAATTTTTGACAACCGCCTTCGCGATGTATGAAGGCACTGAGTTTAGTAGATGGCAGATTGCCCAGTTTGTCCCTCTAGCTCAGACCCTGGAGTACTGGCATCATTCACTCTGCACCTTTTGTAGTTTAATGATAGCCGTAACCTGCGGGGAGATGGAGCAGCCTGGGCAGGGTGAGCACAGCCTCTGTGGACAGTGAAAGGTCGGCCAGAACCAAACACCCCTTGCAATGAAGATATGAGTAGCAGGTTATTGCCCCAGCCGACAGTGAGCTGTGGAGGAGACTGCATTGTGCAGGTTTGAGTGTGCACAGCAGGGTATATCACACACCAGTGATCACATGTGTCAATGTCGGGAGACCTGCTAAGGAAGCAAACGTCAGAATCCTGGGAATTCCCAAAGAGACACTGAAGAAGGGTCTCGACCGGAAACGTTAACCATTCCTTCTCCAGAGACGCTGCCTGCCCTGTTGAGTATTTTGAGTCTATCTTCGGTTTAAACCCGCATCTGCAGTTGCTTCCTACACAAGGCAATGCAGTGTTCTGGAAACCTGGGAAGAGTTCCTCCAGCACTTTGTGTTTTTGTTTGTGAACCAGCGCCTGCAGTTCCTCGGTGCTCCGTGGTATGTGGAGCTGGTAAACATTGACAGAGGCACTCATTCCTCCGCGCTGTGTGTGTGGGACTGCAACTCAAGGTGATTATCTGTAATGAGACTCTGCTGACTGTCTGCATGTCGCCCACGCACCCCTCCTCCCCCACAGTCATTGCTGGGCAGCCTTCCACAGCCACTGCTCTGCCTCTAGTCTGGAAACACATCCTGGAAAAGCCTTTGCTGCAAGAACAAAGTGACGCACGATCGAAAGCACAAAGCATGAACTGTAGGCAGGAACTGCAGGTGCTGGTCTGCATCCAGGATAGACACACAATGCTGGAGTAACTCAGCGGGACAGGCAGCATCTCTGGAGAGAAGGCATGGGTGATGTTTTATAACCATATAACAATTACAGCACGGAAACAGGCCATCTCGGCCCTTCTAGTCCGTGCCGAACACTTACTCTCACCTAGTCCCATCTACCTGCACTCAGACCATAACCATCCATTCCTTTCCCGTCCATATACCCATCCAATTTATTTTTAAATGATAAAATCGAACCTGCCTGCACCACTTCCACTGGAAGCTCATTCCACACAGCTACCACTCTCTGAGTAAAGAGGTTCCCCCTCATGTTACCCCTAAACTTTTGTCCCTTAATTCTCAAATCATGTCCCCTTGTTTGAATCTTCCCTACTCTCAATGGAAAAAGCTTATCCACGTCAACTCTGTCTATCCCTCTCATCATTTTAAAGACCTCTATCAAGTCCCCCCTTAACCTTCTGCGCTCCAAAGAATAAAGCCCTAACTTGTTCAACCTTTCTCTGTAACTTAGGTGCTGAAACCCAGGCAACATTCTAGTAAATCTCCTCTGTACTCTCTCTATTTTGTTGACATAAAATAGAGTCAAGATAGTTTTGGGTCGAGACCCTTCTTCAGACTGAGAGTCGGGGGAGAGGGAGACACAGAGATAAGGAAGGGTGAGGTGTGAAAAGGAGACATCAAAGGGGACGCAGCTCAAGGAAAATATAGAATAGATGATTGTTAGCTGGGGGAAGCTGACAACGAAGCGTACAAACCATACAGGCAGCATCTCTGGAGGAAAGGAATAGGTGACCTTCAGGGTTGAGTTTGGTGTGTGACCTCTTGGACAGAGAATTACAGAGATCCTCTGGGTGAGGCCATCCCCCTGGAGATGTTTCATGCACTTTGATCGCACGAAACACACCGACCTGCATGGTGGGCCCTGTGCCCAGGAGATTAGTACTTGGCATTGATGTTACCAACGATCTGTCATGGACCAACCACATTGATGCAACATCCAAGAAGGCACACCAGCGCCTCTACTTGCTGAGGAGACTGAGAAAATTCAGCATGTCTCCAATGACCCTTAGAAACTTCTACAGATGCATCATAGTAGTCATACTGTTAGGTTGGGAACATACTGTTAGGTTAGCTTGGCTTGGGAACAACTCTGGCCAAGACCGCAAGGAATTGCAGAGAGTGGTAGATGGAGCCCAGTCCATCACACAGACCACACTCCCCACCATTGTAGATGTAGCCCAGTCCATCACATGGACCACACTCCCCACCATTGTAGATGTAGCCCAGTCCATCACATGGACCACACTCCCCACCATCAACTCCATCTACACTTCACACCACCTCGGGAAAACAGCCAACATAATCAAAGACGTGTCCTAGCCCAGTCATTCCTTCTTCTCCCCACTCCCGTCCGGCAGAAGGTACAGAAGCTTGATAGTGCGCACCACCAGACTCAGGAACAGCTTCTTCCCTTCTGTGTTCAGTCTTTCCATAAGCTAGGGTACTGTCTGATTCACCTCTACCCCATTGCGGACATTGGACTTTGTCTCTGGGACTGGTGCGTTACAATGATGAGAACTATATTCTACACTCCGTATCTTCCCCTTTGTTCCACCTATTGTACTGGAGTTTGACTTAATTGCATTTATATACAGTATTACCTGGTCTGATTGGATGGCATGCAAAACAAAGATTTTCACTGTACACATGACCATAATAAACCTAAACCATTACTCGATGGGGTCACTGTTCAGTGGGGGTCAGTGCAGGATTGGTGGGGTCGGCAGGGTCGGTGCGGGGTCAGTGAGCTCGTGTGAAGGTTCGGTGAGGGGTCAGTGTGAGGTCAGTGTGGGGTCAGTGGGGTCGGTGTGGGGTCGGTGTGGGCTCGGTGAGGGATCGGTGAGGGATCGGTGAGGGCTCGGTGAGGGCTCGGTGTGGGCTCGGTGTGGGCTCAGTGTGGGCTCAGTGTGGGCTCAGTGTGGGCTCAGTGTGGGCTCAGTGTGGGCTCAGTGTGGGCTCAGTGTGGGCTCAGTGTGGGCTCAGTGTGGGCTCAGTGTGGGGTCAGTGTGGGGTCAGTGTGGGGTCAGTGTGGGGTCAGTGTGGGGTCAGTGTGGGTCAGTGTGGGTCAGTGTGGGTCAGTGTGGGTCAGTGGGTGTGGTGGTCATTGTGGTCAGTGGTGGGTGTGGTGGTTATCGTGGTCAGTGTGGGTCAGTGTGGGTCAGTGTGTTCAGTGTGGGTCAGTGTGGGTCAGTGTGTTCAGTGTGGGTCAGTGTGGGTCAGTGTGGGTCAGTGTGGGTCAGTGTGGTCAGCGGTCAGTGTGGGTCAGTGTGGTCAGTGTGGGTCAGTTTAGTCATTGTGGGTCAGTGTGGTCAGTGTGGTCAGTGTGGTCAGTGTGGGTCAGTTTGGTCATTGTGGGTCAGTGTGGTCAGTGTGGTCAGTGTGGTCAGTGTGGGTCAGTATGGTCAGTGGTGGGTGTGGTGCATTGACCATGGGGCCGGGACCTACCTCGTGTGATAGGTAGAAGGCGGCGATACCCAGCGGCCAGAAGCAGCAGAGCATGGAGAAGACGCTGAGGCCCAGGTGGTCCTTGGGTGGGAGCGTAAGGAAGTTGTCTTCACTCTCTGTGTCGCTGGAATATTCACTCTGTGCAGGGTGAGGGAGAGGCAGGTTAGCAGCTCCAGCTCTCCACACACACACACACTGCTGCATGACACCAGCAGCAACAAACGGACAGACCAACACATGGACACAACACAGCAACCAGCTACTCCATCAGAGGTGTAAAGTGACTTGCGAGTGGTGGTGCAGCACTCCCAAATAGTTAATTTGCAAGTCAAATCGGTAGTAAGGAAGGCAAATGCAATGTTAAGGGTCTGTCCCACTTACGCGATCTTGGCTCGCAAATTACGCGACCTCGTGGTCGCTTGAGGCGTACGGGCACCGTGTGGCCGCGCGGGGCCGGTCCCACTTAGAAGCGTGGAGGGGTATGGAGTTGTGCGGGGCTGGTCCCGACATCGCGCGGGGCTCCGAAAATCCTGCAGTGACCGAAATCTTCGCGCGCCAACGGCCTGTCGACCCGCGTACGCACGCAGGCGCATTGCGATCATACGCAGCGTCTCGACGTCGTACACAGCGTCTTGACGGCGTACGCCTAGCACGTGGCGTTGCGTGATGACGTCACCGCCTGACGCCGTGCGACGCCCAAATTCAGTCGGCCCGCCCGCCTCCTGCCCAGCTGATTTGTAAGCATGGAGGCTGCTGCTAACAGAAGTCTCTGTTGCTGTTGCAGCAATGCAGTCTGCATCTCTTCCATGATGATCATGGAATAGCAGCCAGCAACCCCCCTTTATATGCGTAAATGACGTCACGTGCGAACTTAGTGCGAACTTCGCACGACCTCCGCTTCCGGTTGGTCGCGCCAAACGCACGCAATCGCATGCAAGTGGGACAGGCCCTTTAGCGAATGCAATGTTAGCACTGATCAGACTGCATTTGGAGTACTGTGAGCAGTTTTGGGCCACACATCTGAGGAAGGATGTGCTGGCGTTGGAGAGATTCCAGAGGAGGCTTACGAGAATGATCCCAAGAATGATTGGGTTAACAGACCAAAACAGAACACAAAACTCCAAGTGCGGCCTCATCAATGCTGGAACGAGGATATTGACCCCAGCACCTCCTTCGTGACAGCGAGCGGGACCTCATTGAAACTTACTGAATAGTAAAAGGCTTGGATAGGGTGGATGTGGAGAGGATGTTTCCACTAGTGGGAGAGTCGAGGACCAGAGGCCATAGCCTCAGAATTATAGGACACACCTTTAGAAAGGAGATGAGGAGGAATTTATTTAGTCAGAGGGTGGTGACTCTGTGGAATTCATTGCCACAGAAGGCTGTGGAGGTCAAAGCAATGGATATTTTTAAGGCAGAGACTGACAAATTCTTGATTAGTACAGGTGTCAGGGGTTATGGGTAGGGCAGGAGAATGGGATTCAGAGGGAAAGATAGATCAGCCATGATTGAATGGCAGAGTAGACTTGATGGGCCGAATGGCCTAATTCTGCTCCTAGAACTTATGTACTTGTGTACCAACTCAATGGATGAGATACGTCAAGGGTCAAGAATGAAGAGCGAAGACTATCGTCGAGTCAAGAGTGTTTTGGGTCTTGAGGATGTTGAGCCATAGTGAGAGGTAGGGCAGGCTAGGAATTGATTCTTTGGAGCACAGGAGTTTGAGGGAAGATCTTATAGAGGTGTAAAGATCATGAGAGGAATAGATAGGGTGAACGCACAGTCTTTTTCCCAGGGTAGAGGATTCTAAAACTAGAGGGCATTGGTTTAGGGTGAGAGGGGAGAGATTTAAGAGGGACATCAGGAGCAATCTTTTCACTCAGAGGGGTAGTCAGTATGTGAAATGAGTGGCCAGAGGAAGCTTCACAAGTGGAGCCCATTACCCGTGTGGACAGATATATGGAAAGGAAGGGTTTGGAAAGATATGGGCCAAATGCAGGCAAATGGGACTAGGCCACCTGGTCAGCATGGACAAGGTGCGGCCGAATGGCCTGTTTCCCTGCTGTACAGATCATTGATTAAGAGCTGGCTGTCGCTGTGGGTGCATGTGATGTGCCGAACCCTAGAGGAAAAACAGTTGCAAACGTTACCCAGAGGAATGTGAGAATATATTTATATATAGGTGGGTGGGTGGGTGGGTGGGTAGATAGACATATAGATGGATGTATAGAAAGATAGACGTGGACAGACAGACAGACGTACAGGCAGACAGATGTACAGATAGATAGACAGATAGACAGATAGATAGATAGACAGATAGACAGGTAGACAGATAGACAGATAGACAGATAGACAGATAGACAGATAGACAGATAGACAGATAGATAGATAGATAGTACAACATGGAAATAGGCCATTCGCCCCATCTTGTCCATGCTGACCTGCATTTGGCCCATATCGCACTAAACTCTTCCTATCCATATATCCACCTACCATGAGTGTTTGTGAGTAACAGTGAGAGGTCGGCATTGGTGGAGTGCCCAGGAAGGCCTAGGACAAGACCACACTATTGGCATCGGGGCACACTAGCAGTTTGACCCTCTTTGTGCCTGCCCCACAGGGTCACTCTGGTTGAAGATTAGTAGACACAAGGAACTGCAGATGCTGTTTTCGTGATGCTGACAAATGTGCTGGAGTACTTTACAGCAGGTCAGGAAGCATCTCTGGAGAACATGGATAGGTGACGTTTCAGATCGGGACCCTTCTTTAGATGGATGGAGTAAGGAAAAGAAAACTGGAAGAAAGTAGGGGCAGGACGAAGCCTGGCGAGTGATAGGAGAATACGAGTGGGGGGGAGTAATTGATAGGCAGATGGTTGGAAAAAAGCCAGAGATGAAATAAGGATTGAAGAGTGGGAATAAAGATGCTTTTACTGGTTGGCAGGGGTCGGTGCTGGGGCCGCTAACGTTGTATATTAATGATTTGGACGAGGGGTTGATGACTTTGTGGCTGAGTTTGCGGATGATATGAACGTAGGTGGAGGGTCAGGTAGTGTAGAGAAGCAGGACTCTGTTGAAGGACGTGGACAGGTTGGGAGAGTGGGCTGAGAAGTGGCAGATAGAATACAGTGTAGCAAAGTGTGGAGTCATGCATTTTGGTAGAAGGAATAAAGGCGTAGACTATTTTCTATATGGGGGAAGATTCAGAACTCACAAGCGCAAAGGGACTTGCGAGTGCTGGTGCAGGATTTCCCAAACGTTAATTTGCAATCATTTGGAATGCATTGCCACAGAGGGCTGTGGAGGCCAAGTCAATGGATATTTTTAAGGCAGAGATAGATAGACTCTTGATTAGTTACGGGTGTCAGGGCCTATGGGGAAGAAAGGCAGGAGAATGGGGTTGAGAAGGAAAGATAGATCAGCCATGATTGAATGACAGAGTTGACTCGATGGGCCGAATGGTCTACTTCTGCTCCTATGACTTATGAACAAATGAGTTGCAAATTGTGAAGCTAGAGGAAGGAATGTAGGCGGAAGGGGAGGGAGTGGAAAATCGTGTGGGTTCAGGTGGGACACAAGGGGGGGGAGGGGGAGGGGGTTGGGGTTTGTTTGTGGGTTAATGACATAAACTGGACAATTCAATGATCACACCGCTGGGTTGTAATCTGCCCATGTGGAATATGAAGTGTTGTTCCTCCTGGTTTGCATGTGGCCCACTCTGGCAATGTAGGAGGCCCAGGACAGAAAGGGCACGGTGGGAATGGGAGTTAAAATGGTTGGTCAGAGAGGAGACTCAGCAGGCCTTGGTGGACCGAGCGTTAGTGCTCAGTGAGTTAAGCCCCTATCGCCCGTGACTGGCAACTGTGGGGCAGAGATTCACCCTCTCAGCCCCCCCCCCCTCGTCTGACCCCACCCTCATCCTGACAGATGGGTGCTGATTCATTTACTGGATGGTGAATCAGGTGATGACAGGCTCCTCCCGGCATCACTTCCCACTCACCGATTACCAGCTCTTCATTGAAATGTGGTCACTCACATTTTTACAAAGTTAGCCAAGGGAAAGCACTATCGTCAGGAAGGACTATGTGTAGGAAGGAACTGCAGATGCTGGTTTAGACCAAAGATAGACACATAAAGCTGGAGTAACTCAGCCGGACAGGCAGCATCTCTGGAGAGAAGGAATGGGTGACGTTTTGGGTCTCGACCTAAAACGTCACCCATTCCTTGTCTCCAGAGATGCTGTCTGTCCCGCTGAATTACTCCAGCTTTTTGTGTCTATCTTCAAACTATAGTCAGGAGCTGGAAGGTGGTCCACTATACGTCACAGCACCGGCGTCTCTCGATTTTAATGAGTTGGAAAGGGCGCAGAGGAGATTCACCAGCATGTTACCTGGGCGTGCGTGCGGCTTGAGCTACAGGGAAAGGTTGGATAGGCTGGGCTTTTTTCTCTGGAGTGTAGGAGGCTGAAGGGTGACCTTATTGAGGTGTACAAGATCATGAGGGGCACGGATAAAGTGAACGCTCACAGTCTATTCCCCAGGGTAGAGGATTCTAAAACTAGAGGGCACAGGCATAAGGTGAGAGGGGAGATTTAAGAGGAACTCAGGGGTAACATTTTCACTCAGAGGGTAGTCTGTATCTGGAGTGAACTACCAGAGGGAGCTATAGAAGTGGGATACAATTACAACTTTTAAGAGCCATTTGGGCAGATATGTGGATAGGAAAGGTTTAGAGGGATATGGACCACATGCAGGCAAACTGGGACTAGCCCAGTATGCCAAGTTGATCGGCATGGACAAAGTGGGCCGAAGGCCTTTCTCCATGCTGTACAACTATGACTCTCTGAAATTGTGACCCTGCGTCCCTGCATCCGTGTCCCTGCGACTCCGCGACTGTGTCTCTGTGACTCTGTGTTTCCGTGTCCCTGTGACACTGTAACTCTGTGACTCTGACTCTGTGACTATGACTATGTCTGGGTCTCTGTGACTCTGTGACTCTGTGTCCCTGTGTCTCTGTGTCCCTGCTTCTCCGTGCCTGTGTCTCTGTGTGTTTGTGTCTCTGTGACTGTGACTCTGTGACTGTGACTGTGACTCTGTGTCCCTGTGTCCCTGTGTCCCTGTGTCCCTGTGTCCCTGTGTCCCTGTGTCCCTGTGTCCCTGTGTCTCTGTGTCTCTGTGTCTCTGTGTATCTGTGTGTTTGTGTCTCTGTGTCTCTGTGTCTCTGTGTATGTGCGTCCCTGCGTCTCTGTGTCCCTGTGTCTCTGTGTCTCTGTGACTCTGTGACTGACACTGTGCCCCGTGACTGTGTGACCCCGTGACATTAATGGCCCCTCGCTGGTTCCTACCTCCAACTCCTGGAACTCCTCCTCATCCTCCACGTCATAGGAGAGTGTCTGCAGTTGCCCTCATCTGTGGACAGGTCAATGAACTCTCCATCCTCATAGTCCATGCCCTGGTTGAGAGGGGACTTGCTATCGATGAAGGTGGTCTCACAGGTGTCTGAGCTGCTGTTGTCACAGGGGGGCAGCAGGCTGTCCGTGTAGGTGAAGATGCCGGTTCGGTATTGTGCCTCCACCGCATGCTGCAGGTTCTGGGCACTTAGTACCTGCTGCTCACTCTCCCCCACGCCCAGCTCCCCTCATAGTGTGGCGTGGGTAGACGCACGGTGGCCCCTCCAATCCCTCCACATGAGCCACGGTGGTGTTGATCAGACCATTGGCCGCTACTGCTCTGGGACTCCAGCCGTTCCGCTGCTCCATCTCACCCTCCATGCTCACAATGCACCAACACTCTCTGCGACCAAGTTATCTACACGCCTCACACATCTGACCTCCGGGTATTCTCCCTGTGAAACAACACAAACACATCCTTAAAAACATCATAAGGCCATGAGCGAAAGGAGCAGAATAAGGCCATTTGGCTCATCAAGTCTAATCCACCATTCAATCATGGCTGATCTATCTCTCCCTCCTAACCCCATTCTCCTGCTTTCTCCCCATAATCAGACATAAAAACTGTTTTATCCACGAGTAGTTGCTCAACAGCCAAAATCTGTAGCCTCCCTTTGATCTGGTATTTTGTTGGTTCACATGTTTGATCAATGGTGTTTTATCATTAATGTCTTATTATTATTAATGTTTAGTGTTTTTCTGAGTCATTCGTAAC
Organism: Malacoraja senta; assembly: GCA_038087875.1. Classification (NCBI taxonomy): domain Eukaryota; kingdom Metazoa; phylum Chordata; class Chondrichthyes; order Rajiformes; family Rajidae; genus Malacoraja; species Malacoraja senta. Next base: position 131,456 of record JAXLNO010003810.1, read on the forward strand.
TGTCACTGTATGTCATGTTGTTACTTGTGGGCGGAGCACCAAGGCAAATTCCTTGTATGTGAATACTTGGCCAATAAACTTACTAACTTACTTACTTACTTACCTAATCTCTGCCACCTGTAATAATCAAGAATCTATCTATCTCTCTGCCTTAAAAATATCCATTGACTTCACAGCCTTCTGTGGCCACAGACTAAAGAAATCCCTCCTCATCTCCTTCCTGCAAGAACGCCCTTCAATTCTGAGGCTGTGACTTCTGGTCCTAGACTCTCCCAGTAGTGGAAACATCCTCTCCACATCCACTCTATTCAAGCCTTTCAATATTCGGTAAGTGGAACATCATTGAACAGCTACATAGAAGTAAATAGAGTGGTAAAGAAGGCGTACATAAAGGTATGCTTGCCTTCATCAGACGGGATATTGAGTAGAAGAGTCAGGAAATCACGTTTTTTTAATAGTTTGGTGAGGCCACGTGTGCAGTATTGCGTGTAGTTCTGGCCGACCCATTACAGGAAGGATGTGGAGGCTTTGGAGAGGGTGCAGAAGAGGTTTACCTGCATGATGCCTGGATTAGGCGGTATTAGCTACAGGGTCAGGTTGGACAGACTTGGGTTGCTTTCTCTGGAACGCCAGAGGTTGTGGGAAGACCTGATAGAAGTGTCTAAAGTTATGAGAGGCATAGATAGGGTAGACAGTCAGAGCCTTTGTCCCAGGGTGGAAATGTCACAGACTAGAGGGCGTAGCTATCAGGTGTGAGCAGGAAGATTTAAAGGAGAAGTATTCTTTTTACACAGAGGGTGGTGGGGGCCTGGAACACACTGCCAGAGGTGGTGGTGGAGGCAGATACAATAGTGGTGTTTAAGAGGCTTTTAGATAGGCACATGGATATGCAGGGAATGGAGGGATAGTGCAGGCAGAGGAGATTAAGTTTAACTTGGCATTGTGTTTTGTCTCTGAAGTGTGGGCTGAAGGGCCTGTTCCTGTGCTGTGGATAGACACAAAATGCTGGAGTAACTCAGCGGGACAGGCATCGTCTCTGGAGAGAAGGAATGAGTGATATTTTGGGTCGAGACTATTCCTGACTGTCACTGTATGTCATGCTGTCACTTGCGGGCGGAGCACCAAGGCAAATTCCTTGTATGTGAATACTTGGCCAATAAACTTATTCATTCATTCATTCTTCAGACCCGAATGTCACCCATTTCTTCTCACCAGAGATGCTGCCTGTCCTATTGAGTTACGCCAGCATTTTGTGTCTATCTTCGGTTTAAACTGGCATCTGCAGTTCCTTCCTACACTGTATTGCTCTGCGTTGTATGTTCTTCTGTGTAGAGCCCACACCACACTGCCGTCCCAGCTCTCCTTTCTCCAGCAGTGGGCCACCCTATGATGAGTTTGGATGAAGTTTCCGCTGAAATGTTCATTCACTTTAGTGAGCAATCTGACAGGGACTTGATGAAGCAGCAGATTGCTTGTTCTAAATCCTTGCATTGTCCCGCCAACCAGACTGATATGTTCAACGTGGACAACAACCTGGGGTCGATGGTGGTAGCCCAGCCCCGGAGTCACAGGTTCAAGACCTTGGACAGATCCATGTGCCTATCCCATTGTCTCTGAAACACCACAATCGTGTCTGCCTTCACCACCAGTGGATATGTTTAAGGCAGAGATAGATCGATTCTTGATTAGTACAGCTGTCAGAGGTTATGGGGAGAAGGCAGGAGAATGGGGTTAGGAGGGAGAGATAGATCAGCCATGATTGAATGGCGGAGTAGGCTTGATGGGCCGAATGGCCTAATTCTACTCCTATTCCTTATGACCACCCCTGGCAGCTTGTTCCAGGCATCCACCACAATCTGTGTAAAAAACATCCCCTGCACATCTCTGAATTTTGCCACTCTCATCTTAAAAGCTGTGCCCTCTAGTCGGTGCAGGGACAAAGGTTCTGACTGTCTACTCTATCTATGTCTCTCATCATTGTATATACGTCTGTCAGTGACTCAGTGGTTTCCAGGGAAGACCCAACTGTGACCAGGAATAAGAGCAGTCAAGTGACAAACATGGTCACAGGGCCACAGGGCCACAGGGCCATACAGCACAGAAACATAGAAACATAGAAAATAGGTGCAGGAGTAGGCCATTCGGCCCTTCGAGCCTGCACCGCCATTCAATATGATCATGGCTGATCATCCAACTTAGTATCCTGTACCTGCCTTCTCTCCATACCCCCTGATCCCTTTAGCCACAAGGGCCACATCTAACTCCCTCTTAAATATAGCCGATGAACTGGCCTCAACTACCTTCTGTGGCAGAGAATTCCACAGATTCACCACTCTCTGTGTGAAAAAGATTTCCCCTTATCCTTAAACTGTGACCCCTTGTTCTGGACTTCCCCAACATCGGGAACAATCTTCCTGCATCTAGCCTGTCCAACCCCTTAAGAATTTTGTAAGTTTCTATAAGATCCCCCCTCAATCTTCTAAATTCTAGCGAGTACAAGCCGAGTCTATCCAGTCTTTCTTCATATGAAAGTCCTGACATCCCAGGAATCAGTCTGGTGAACCTTCTCTGTACTCCATCTATGGCAAGAATGTCTTTCCTCAGATTTGGAGACCAAAACTGTACGCAATACTCCAGGTGTGGTCTCACCAAGACCCTGTACAACTGCAGTAGAACCTCCTGCTCCTATACTCAAATCCTTTTGCTATGAATGCTAACATACCATTCGCTTTCTTCACTGCCTGCTGCACTGCAGGCCTACTTTCAATGACTGGTGTACCATGACACCCAGGTCTCGTTGCATCTCCCCTTTTCCTAATCGGCCACCATTCAGATAATATTCTACTTTCCTGTTTTTCCTGTACCTCACATTTATCCACATTATACTGCATCTGCCATGCATTTTCCCACTCACCCAGCCTATCCAAGTCACCTTGCAGCCTCCTAGCATCCTCCTCACAGCTAACACTGCCCCCCAGCTTCGTGTCATCCGCAAACAGGCCCTTCAGCCCACCTTGTCCATGCCAAGCATGTTGAGCTAGTCCCATTTGCCTGATTTTTAGACCCATATCCCTCCAAGCCCCTGCTGCACATATATTTGTGCAGGGGAGAATGCAGGAATGGGGTACTGATTGGGGATGATCAGCCATGATCACAGTGAATGGCGGTGCTGGCTCGAAGGGCCGAATGGCCTACTCCTGCACCCACTGTCTATTGTCTATTTAGAGGTATACACACAAATGTTTAGAGGGACGAGCCAAACGGGGGCAGGTGGGACTAGTGTAGATGGGGCATGTTGGTTGGCATGAATGCGTTGGGCCGAAGGGCCTGTTTTCCGTGCTGTGTGACTCTATGACTGAATTTATTGAATGTTGAGAGATAACAACAGTTAATTTCAGAGACGTTGAAGTGATGGGAGAGCATTAATGACCTTCTTTCTATAGAGGATAAATGTGCACATACAACCCTTTATACTATTAAACACTTCACTAATTCTTATGACCCTGTTTTAAATAGGGAATGCACGGAGCTAATCAAGTCTGAGTGTCATACAGTAAGGAGGCTGAGAGGAGGCTTGAGAGAAGTGTATACAATTATGAAAGCCATAGATAGGGTAGACAGTGGAGGATGGAAAGGCCAAATACTAGAGGGCATAGCTTCAAGGTGAGGGGGGCAGACTTTAAAGGAGATATGCGGGGCAGTTTTTTTACATAGTGCCTGGAATGAGGTGGTGGTGGAGGCAGATACATAGTGGTGTTTAAGAGGCTTTTGGATAGGCACATGGATATGCAGGGAATGGAGGAATATGGATTATGTGGAGGTGGATAAGAGTTGCTCTTGGCCATCATGTCCAGCACAGACATTGTGGGCCAAAGGGCCTGTTCCTGACCTGTTCTGTGTTCTATGAGATTTAGGAGCCAATGATGTCATGAGCAGTGGTGCGTGTGCTGTGTTTTAAAATAGGAATGGATTAAATCACCGGCAGTGTCGGACCAAGTGCCTGAGGAGACTGCAAAACAGGCCCCAGCACACACGTGTGCAGCGTCAGTCTGCCTGCAGTCACTCACACCCAGCAGCATTGCAGCACCTGCCCCAGTGCAACACACACACACACACATCATGCCCCAATGCAACACACACACATACATCATGTCCCAATGCAACACACACACACACATCATGTCCCAATGCAACACACATACACACACATCATGTCCCAGTGCAACACACACACATCATGTCCCAATGCAAACACACCACACACACACACACACACAGCATGCCCCAATGCAACACACACACACACACACACATCATGTTCCAATGCAACACACACACACACACATCATGTCCCAATGCAACACACACACACACATCATGTCCCAATGCAACACACACACACACACATTCATGTCCCAATGCAACACACACACACACACAGCATGCCCCAATGCAACACACACACACACACATCATGTTCCAATGCAACACACACACACACACATCATGTCCCAATGCAACACACACCACATCATGTCCCAATGCAACACACACACACACACACACAGCATGTCCCAATGCAACACACACACACACACAGCATGTCCCAATGCAACACACACACACACACACATCATGTCCCAATGCAACACACACACACACACAGCATGTCCCAATGCAACACACACACACATCATGTCCCAATGCAACACACACACACACACACATCATGCCCAATGCAACACACGCACCCTGCCCCAATGTGTTGGTGTATGTTGCACACACCAGTGCAACACACACCCTGCCTCAGTGCAACACACACCCTTGCAACTCACACACACACCCTGCCCCAATGCAAGACACACCCTGCCGCCCACACATACGGGGCTTAAAGAGCATCCGGAAAAGCAAAATGAACCGTTAGCCAACTAACTCTCCCCTTCATACCCACACCCACACACACACTCACTCACTCACACACACACACACACTCACACACACACAGGCAGGACACACACTCACAACACACTCACAGGCAGACACACACTCCCACATACACACCAGCTCCCTCTGCACAGTTCCGTCTCTCTCGCACACGCACACACAGGTCTACACACACACACTCAAAGGCAGACACACTCACATACACACACTCACTCACAGAGATAGACACGATCACACACCCACACACACATCTACTCTGGGACACGGGCAGTGAGCAGGAGCTGGGACAGGACACGGCGGTCCCGGGTTCTCCCTCTCCCAGTCCCGGGCCGCCACAGCCGCGGCGTCAAGGGCAGGAGCTGCCCATCACCGGAGCCCAGCCCAGGCCGGCCCAGCCCGGCCCATCACCGGAGCCCAGCCCAGCCCAGGCCGGCCCAGCCCAGCCCAGCCCATCACCGGAGCCCAGCCCAGCCCGGCCCGCCGTCAGCGGTGACCATGACCGGGCACGGTGTGTGCAGGATGACGGGCAGTATCCACACGCCTCCCTTCCCGTCCCCTCCGTCCCTGCCCACACCGTACTCCGGCCACACTGCCCCATGTCCCGGGCTCTCTGCGGCAACACCCGTGTGTGTGGGTGTGGGACACGGGCCACACCGGGCAGCCGCGGCTCTACACCCGCTGGGGAGGCGAGAAAGAAGGGTCCCGAACCTGACCCACCCCCACAGTTCCTCCATCACTTTGTAAATACTCCAGATTCCTGCACCTGCAATTCCCTGGCTCCATTTCTACATCCGTGTTTACGTTCTACATTACACACTTAATTATACATCCGTGTTAAATGCATGTGTGTGCGTGTGTTGTTACATATAAATTAGTTGTACAATTCGTTGATGAAGCCACATTTAGAGTATTGTGTTCAGTTGAGGTCACCCTGTTACAGGAAAGATGTCAAGCTGGAAACGGCGCACAGAAGATTTACGAGAATGTTGCCAGGACTCGATGGCCTGAGCTACAGGGAGAGGTTGAGTACGCTGGGACTTTGTTCCTTGGAGTGCAGGAGGATGAGGGGTGATCTTATTGAGGTGTATAAAATCATGAGAGGCATAGATCGGGTAGATGTACAGAGTCTCTTGCCCAGAGTAGGGGAATCGAGGACCAGAGGGGTTAGGACATAAGGAGAGAAGGGAAAGAAGAGGCAGCTTTTTAACACAGAGGATGCTGGGTGTATGGAACAAGCTGTCGGCGGATGTAGTTGAAGCTGGGATTATAACATTTAAAAGACACTTGGACAGGTACATGGACAGGAAAGGTTTAGAGGGATATGGGCCAAACGCGGGCAGGTGGGACCAGCATTGATGGGGCTTCTTGGTCAGCATGGGCAAGTTGGGCTGAAGGGGCTGTTTCCGTGCTGTGTGACAGTATACATGTGGGCACTGGCAACTATGAACCTGTCTGTGAGGTTGTGTGTTAGTTAGTATGTGTGTGTGAGAGAGATGCATGTGTCCATGTGATTATGTGTCTATATATGTGAACGTGTATGTGATAGCGTGCGTGTGTGTGTGTGTGTGTGCGTGTGTGTGTGTGTGCGATTCTGTGAGAAAGAATGTGTGCGAGACGGTGTATGTGAGACTGTGATTATTTATGTGTGACAGTGTGTGTGTGTACGAGAATGTATGTGTGACAGTGTGGGTTTCTGTGAGAGACTATGTTTATGAGAGTGCAGTGAGTGTGTGTAGGTGTGAGACCGTGTGTGGGTGGGTGGATGTGTGAGAGTGTATGTGTGAGAGAGTGTGTGATGTATGAGACTGTGTGTAAGATAGTGTGTGTGTGTGTGTGAGAGAGAGGTGTGTGTGTGTGTGTAGATATGTGGGACGGTGCGATACACCGACCGTGCCGCCGTCTCGGTGCTGTCCCCGGTACAGGGTGCCCGTGTGTCGGGCCGGGTGCTGCCCCCCTCCCTCCCTCCCTCCCTCCCTCCCCGCCCCCGGTGGCTGCAGCAGCGACGCGGTCGGTGCCCGGAGTTCCCTCCTCGCTCACCTGGAGCCCGGGCGGCGGCGGCTCGGCCTCGGCTGCAGCCCCGGTCCACTCCTCCCCCGCTCCCCATGCAGCCGTGTCCCCTCCCCGGTGCGGGACTCCCTCCCTCCCTCCTCCCTCCCTCCTCCCTCCCTCCCGCAGCGGCTCCGGGCTCCAGCTCCAGCTCCACCGCAGCGTCTCAGCCGCCCGCCCGCACTCAGGCAGGCAGGCAGGCAGGTTCCGCATTGCCGGGCTGGTGCCTCCCCGCATCTCTACCCCGGGGGGACACACGGGCGGGCGGGCGCTCACTCCATCCATCGCTGGGACATTCCCCAGTCTCATCACTGACCCGCTGCTACAGAGGAGAGAGCCCGCACGGTGCCGTTTGTCAGCTGTACAATGACATGCTCACACGCTGCAGCTTCACAAGCCTGTCCATGCAACAACACACAGGTAAAGGCACAAGAATCAATAATGCAATCACGGGGATACCCGCAAAACAGCGCATTCTGCATTAGTAAAGGCATCAAATGTTGCAGGGAGAAGGAAGGCAGGAGAATGTGGTCGAGAGGGAAAAATAGATCAGCCATGAAGATAGACCCGATGGAACGAATGGTCTGATTCTGATCCCATGTCTTATGGTATGTTCTAACAACTTAAATGCAAACTGCAACCAAAGACATGTTCCATAGAAGATCACGGTTGCTGAGTTGCTCAGTGTTCAAGAGTTGATGAAGCTGTTCTTGAACCTGGAGGTCAGGGTTTTCAGGCTCCTGTACCTTCATCCCAATGGTAGCAGTGAGATGAGAGAGTGGCCAGGGTGGTGTGGGTCTTTGATGATACTGGCTGCCTTTTTGAGGCAGTGCCTCCTGTAGATCCCTTCGATGGTGGGGAGGTCGGTAGCTGTGATGGACCGGGCAGTGTCCAGCACTCTCTGTAGATCCCTTCGATGGTGGGGAGGTCAGTAGCTGTGATGGACCGGGCAGTGTCCAGCACTCTCTGTAGATCCCTTCGATGGTGGGGAGGTCAGTAGCTGTGATGGACCCGGCCGTGTCCAGCACTCTCTGTAGATCCCTTCGATGGTGGGGAGGTCAGTAGCTGTGATGGACCCGGCCGTGTCCAGCACTCTCTGTAGATCTCTTCGATGGTGGGGAGGTCAGTAGCTGTGATGGACCCGGCCGTGTCCAGCACTCTCTGTAGATCCCTTCGATGGTGGGGAGGTCAGTAGCTGTGATGGACCAGGCAGTGTCCACCACTCTCTGTAATCTCTTTTGTTCCTGGGTGGAAATGCCGGGAGAATAAAACATGGATTTTTTCGGACTAGTACAGATGGGAGCTTGATGGTCAGCATGGACTGGGTGGGCCGAAGGGCCTGTCTCTCTGCGGCATCAGTCTCCCCCCGGCTCCACATATGGAAGTGCCTATTGCCACACCCTGGAGGGAGCAGGGTCATAGAGTTGTACAGCACGGAAACAGGCCCTTCAGCCTAACTCCTCCATGCCAACCAAGATGCCCCACCTACACTAGTTCCATCTGCCCACATTTGGTCCATACAAGCAGAATGGGGCAGGTGATTGCAACCTTCACGTGTTCCACCCAGTTTCGACGAATGCAATCAACCCGACGTGCACAAACAAGATCAAATAGAACAAGTTGACCTACAACTTTAGGCTGCGCGCGACACACGCAAGGAAAAGAAGATGAGCAGAATAAGACCATACAGCCCAATGAGTCTACTCCGCCATTCAATCGTGACTGATCTATTTTCCCCTCTCAACCCCACACTCTTGCCTTCTCCCCGTAACCTCTGACACCCGTATGAATCAAGAATCTGTCAATGTGCCTTCAAAATACCCAATGACTTGACCTCCTCCACAGCCACCTGTGGCAAGGAATTCCACAGATTCACCACCCTCTGACTAAACAAATTCCTCCTCATCCCCTTTCTATAGGTATGTCTTTTTATTCTGAGGTTATGACCTCTAGTCCTAGACTCTCCCACCAGTGGAAACATCCTCTCCACATCCACTCTATCCAAGCCGTTTACTATTCGGTAAGTTTCAATGCAGTCCCCCTCTTTCTTCTAAACTCCAGCGAGTACAAGCCCAGTGCCGTCAAACGCTCAACATGTGTTAACCCACTCATTTCTGGGATAGTTCTTGTAAACCTTTCCCTTCCATGTGTCTGTCTAAAGTCACCCTGCATCCTAACCCAGGAGAAGTCTTGCTCAGGCCCATACCTGATCACGATCTGCCATACTCCACCTGCCATTAACAGGTTATTGATAGTAAGGGCATCAAAGGTTATGGGGAGAAGGCAGGAGAATGGGGTTGAGAGGTAAAGATAGATCAGCCATGATCGATTGTGGGAGCAGACTCGATGGGTCGAATGGCCTAATTCTGCTCCTATGTATTTGGTCTTACAATATGAGCTGTTACCTGATGGATCTCTGCACCTTCCTGCAGGAAACGCTCCTGATTCCCATCCCCAACCACTTCACCGGACGTATGAGACTGAGATCAGAGTGGCAAGTTTACATCCCCAACCACTTCACCGGACGTATGAGACTGAGATCAGAGTGGCAAGTTTAGGTCGACGCTCCAGTGGAGATCCCAAGGAGTGCTGCAATTCCAGTAATGTGGGCTCATCAATGAGGCATCCAACTGATTTAAAAATACCAAATGCTGCATTGCCCAGAGGTCAGGCAGCATCTGTGGAGAGAGAACCGGAGTTCATATTTCAGGTCAATAGCCTGCAAACGAACCTCCTGTACAAGATGTTGGTGAGGCCGCATTTGGAGTATTGTGTTCAGTGCAGGTCACCCTGTTAGACAATAGACAATAGGTGCAGTAGTAGGCCATTTGGCCCTTCGAGCCACCACCGCCACTGTGATCATGGCTGCTCATCCACATTCAGTACACCGTTCCTGCCTTCTCCCCATATTCCTTGACTCCGCTGTCTTTAAGAGCTCTATCTATCTCTCTCTTGAAAGCATCCAGAGAATTGGCCTCCACTGCCTTCTGAGGCAGAGAATTCCACAAATTCACAACTCTCTAGGTGAAAAAGTTTTTCCTCATCTCTGTTCTAAATGGTCTACCCCTTATTCTTAAACTGCGGCCCCTGGTTCTGGACTCCCCCAACGTCGGGAACATGTTTCCTGCCTCTAGCATGTCCAATCCCTTAATAATCTTATATGTTTCAATAAGATCCCATCTCACCCTTCTAAATTCCAGAGTGTACAAGCCCAGCCGCTCCATTCTATCAACATATGACAGTCCCGCCATCCCGGGAATTAACCTGGTGAACCTACGCTGCACTCCCTCAATAGCAAGAATGTCCTTCCTCAAATTTGGAGACCAAAATTGCACACAATACTCCAGGTATGGTCTCATTAGGGCCCTGTACAACTGCAGAAGGACCTCTTTGCTCCTATACTCAACTTCTCTTGTTATGAAGGCCAACATGCCATTAGTTTTCTTCACTGCCTGCTGTACCTGCATGCTTACTTTAAGTGACTGATGAACAAGGACACCTAGATCTCATTGTACTTCCCCTTTTCCCAACTTGACTCCATTCAGATAATAATCTACCTTCCTGTTCTTGCCACCAATGTGGATAACCTCACATTTATCCATATTAAACGGCATCTGCCATGCATCTGCCCACTCACCCAACCTGTCCAAGTCACCCTGCATCCTCATAGCATCCTCCTCACAGTACACACTGCCTCCCAGCTTTGTGTCATCAGCAAATTTGCTAATGTTACTTTTAATCCCTTCATCCGAGCACCGAGCCTTGCGGTACCCCACTAGTCACTGCCTGCCATTCTGAAAGGGACCCGTTAATCCCTACTCTTTGTTTCCTGTCTGTCAACCAATTTTCTATCCATGTCAGCACTCTACCCCTAATACCATGTGCTCTAATTTTGCCCACTAATCTCGTATGTGGGGCCTTATCAAATGCTTTCTGAAAGTCCAGGTACACTACATCCACTGGCTCTCCTTTGTCCATTTTCCTTGTTACATCCTCAAAAAATTCTAGAAGATCAGTCAAGCATGATTTTCCCTTCATAAATCCATGCTGACTTGGACCGATCCTGTTACTGCTATCCAAATGTGCCGCTATTTCATCTTTTATAATCGACTCCAGCATCTTCCCCACCACCGATGTCAGGCTAACTGGTCTATAAATCCCTGTTTTCTCTCTCCTGCCTTAAAAAGTGGGATAACATTAGCTACCCTCCAATCCACAGGAACTGATCCTGAATCTAAAGAACATTGGAAAATGATCACCAATACGTCCACAATTTCTATAGCCACTTCCTTAAGTACCCTGTGATGCAGACCATCAGGCCCTGGGGATTTATCAGCCTTCAGTCCCATCAGTCTACCCAACACAATTTTCTGCCTAATGTGAATTTCCTTCAGTTCCTCCGTCACCCTGGGTCCTCTGGCCACTAGTACATCAGGGAGATTGTTTGTGTCTTCCTTAGTGAAGACAGATCCAAAGTACCTGTTCAACTCGTCTGCCATTTCCTTGTTCAAAATAATAAATTCACCTGTTTCAGTCTTCAAGGGTCCAACTTTGGTCTTAACTAATTTTTTTCCTCTTCACAAACCTAAAGAAGCTTTTACTATCCTGCTTTCTATTCTTGGCTAGCTTACCTTCGTACCTCATCATTTCTCCCCGTATTGCCCTTTTAGTTATCTTCTGTTGCTTTTTA
>JAXLNO010003811.1:0-44118 GCA_038087875.1 Malacoraja senta
GGTTCACGAGATTGATCCCTGGGATGGCGGGACTGTCATATGAGGAAAGATTGAAAAGACTAGGCTTGTATTCACTGGAGTTTAGAAGGATGAGGGGGAATCTTATGGAAACATATAAAATTATAAAAGGACTGGACAAGCTAGATGCAGGAAACATGTTCCCAATGTTGGGCGAGTCCAGAACCAGGGGCCACAGTCTTAGAATAAAGGGGAGGTCATTTAAGACTGAGGTGAGAAAAAAGTTTTCACCCAGAGAGTTGTGAATTTATGGAATTCCCTGACACAGAGGGCAGTGGATGCCAAATCACTGGATGGATTTAAGAGAGAGTTAGATAGAGCTCTAGGGGCTAGTGGAATCAAGGGATATGTGGAGAAGGCAGGCACGGGTTATTGATTGGGGACGATCAGCCATGATCACAATGAATGGCGGTGCTGGCTCGAAGGGCCGAATGGCCTCCTCCTGCACCTATTTTCTATGGTTTCTATGCACATGATGGGTTTTTTGTCATAATTTAGCCATTTACCTCATACCTGTGGCCTTAGTTTAATACATTTTGGAGTAATGCTTTTATAATTTTTACTTAATTCAATGGAACTTTAATTTTGTCATGGTCCTTTCTGCCATTTAGTTTTCTTTTAGCATAATGAATTATGGTTTTTATTTCAAGAATAAACATTTTAAAAAAAACACATTAGCACAGATACAACCGTTAGACTCAAAACTTTATGGACACGGGTTTAAAAGGCAGCCTGAGGATTCATGTGGTTCTTATGTAATGCCAACTTGTGTAATGTCATCACAGCAGATTTAGAATTATTTTACCGAGGGGTCGGGGTCGGATGTTTTGGGAACGACTCCACAGCCCAGTTTATTCCGCTCCCGTGTGTGTTTAGAACATTATTTACCCCAGACCGGGTTTAATTCGCTCCCGTGTGTTTATAACATTATTTACCCCAGTTTTACCCCAGACCGGGTTTATTCAAGATTCAAGTGAGTTTATTGTCGTGTGTCCCAGATAGGACAATGAAATTCTTGCTTTGCTTCAGCACAAAAGAATATAGACGGCATGAATACAGAACAGAGCAGTGTGTCCATATACCATTGTATAAATATATACACACATGTATAAATAAAACAGATAAAGTGCAAATAAACTGATAATGGGCTATTAATATTTAGAGTTTTGGTTGAGTTGAGTTCAATATCCTGATGGCTGTGGGGCTGTGTGTGTATTTTGTTACCCTGTGTGTTTATAACATTATTTACTCGAGTTTTACCCCAGACCGGGTTTATTCCGCTCCCCTGTGTGTTTCTAATATTATTTACTGTATTATAACATTATTTACTGTCACTGTATGTCATGTTGTTACTTGTGGGCGGAGCACCAAGGCAAATTCCTTGTATGTGAGTACTTGGCCAATAAACTTACTTACTTTACCTCAGTTTTACCCCAGACTGGGTTTATTTTGTTCCCCTGTGGGTTATGACATTATTTACCCCAGACCGGGTTTATTTTGCTCCCCTGTGTGTTTATAACATTATTTACCCCAGTTTTACCACAGACTGGATGTATTTTGTTCCCCTGTGTGTTTATAACATTATTTACCTCAGTTTTACCCCAGACCGGGTTAATTCTGCTCCCCTGTGGGTTTATAACATTATTTACTGTATTATACTGTATTATAACATTATTTACTGTCACTGTATGGCATGTTGTTACTTGTGGGCGGAGCACCAAGGCAAATTCCTTGTATGTGAATACTTGGCCAATAAACTTATTTACTTTACCTGTTTTACCCCAGACTGGGTTTACTTTGTTCCCCTGTGTGTTATAACATTATTTACCCCAGTTTTACCGGGTTTATTCCGTTCCCTGTGTGTTTATAACATTATTTACCCCAGATTTACCCCAGACTGGGTTTACTTTGTTCCCCTGTGTGTTTATAACATTATTTACCTCAGTTTTACCCCAGACCGGGTTAATTCTGCTTCCCTGTGGGTTTATAACATTATTTACTGTATTATACTGTATTATAACATTATTTACTGTCACTGTATGTCATGTTGTTACTTGTGGGCGGAGCACCAAGGCAAATTCCTTGTATGTGAATACTTGGCCAATAAACGTATTTACTTTACCTCAGTTTTACCCCAGACTGGGTTTACTTTGTTCCCCTGTGTGTTTATAACATTATTAACCCAGTTTTACCGGGTTATTCCGCTCCCCTGTGTGTTTATAACATTATTTACCCCAGATTTACCCCAGACTGGGTTTACTTTGTTCCCCTGTGTGTTTATAACATTATTTACCCCAGATTTACCCCAGACTGGGTTTACTTTGTTCCCCTGTGTGTTTATAACATTATTAACCCCAGTTTTACCGGGTTTATTCCGCTCCCCTGTGTGTTTATAACATTATTAACCCGTTTTACTGGGTTTAATTTGTTCCCTTGTGTGTTTATAACATTTTTAACCCGTTTTTAACCCCAGACTGGGTTTACTTTGTTCCCCTGTGTGTTTATAAACATTATTTACCCCAGTTTTACCGGGTTTATTCCGTTCCCTGTGTGTTTATAACATTATTTACCTCAGATTGGGTTTAATTTGTTCCCCTGTGTGTTTATAACATTATTTACCCCAGTTTTACCGGGTTTATTCCGCTCCCCTGTGTGTTTATAACATTATTAACCCGTTTTACTGGGTTTAATTTGTTCCCCTGTGTGTTTATAACATTATTAACCCAGATTTACCAGGTTTATTCCGCTCCCCTGTGTGTTTATAACTTTACCCCAGATTGGGTTTAATTTGTTCCCCTGTGTGTTTATAACATTATTTACCCCAGATTTACCGGGTTTACTTTGTTCCCCTGTGTGTTTATAACATTATTTACCCCAGATTTACCGGGTTTACTTTGTTCCCCTGTGTGTTTATAACATTATTTACCCCAGATTTACCGGGTTTATTCCACTCCCCTGTGTGTTTATAACATTATTTACCCCAGATTTACCGGGTTTATTCCACTCCCCTGTGTGTTTATAACATTATTTACCCCAGATTTACCGGGTTTATTCCACTCCCCTGTGTGTTTATAACATTATTTACCCCAGATTTACCGGGTTTATTCCACTCCCCTGTGTGTTTATAACATTATTTACCCCAGATTTACCGGGTTTATTCCGCTCCCCTGTGTGTTTATAACATTATTTACCCCAGATTTACCGGGTTTATTCCGCTCCCCTGTGTGTTTATAACATTATTTACCCCAGATTTACCGGGTTTATTCCCCCAGACGTGCAGTTTATGTGGTGATTTATTGATCATTTACAGAGAGGGGGGGTTGGGAGCCAGAGAGAGGGAGATGTTTATTTATAATGTGTTTTATCTCAGGACGCTGCTCCAGACGGTGAGTTTATATAATTGAGCCCAGTTTGACCAGTTTGATTCCCCCAGACGTGGTTTATGTGGAGATTGCCCTCAGCTCTCTCTCTGTCTCTCTCTCTCTCCCCCCACACACATGTCCACACACGGGCCTGTACTGTACCGGCCTGTACTGTACTGTACTGTACTGTACTGTATGTGGTCATTGACCTCACTCCCCCACACACATGTCCACACACGGGCCTGTACTGTACCGGCCTGTACTGTACTGTACTGTACTGTACTGTATGTGGTCATTGACCTCACTCCCCCACACACATGTCCACACACGGGCCTGTACTGTACCGGCCTGTACTGTACTGTACTGTACTGTATGTGGTCATTGACCTCACTCACCCACACACATGTCCACACACGGGCCTGTACTGTACCGGCCTGTCCTGTACTGTACTGTACTGTACTGTATGTGGTCATTGACCTCACTCACCCACACACATGTCCACACACGGGCCTGTACTGTACCGGCCTGTACTGTACTGTACTGTACTGTACTGTATGTGGTCATTGACCTCACTCACCCACGTGACCCGATCCCCCACAATCCGCTGCAGCCGCTGATCATCAGTTAGTTATTTATTTACCTCAGGTCCGTCGGCAGCGACGTCACCAACTGACGCTTCTCCGCCCGCCCGCGCGCCCGCCGCCATTTTCATGCGGTCGACGGGGAGACTCGGCCCCGGGGCGGGACCGGCGGGCGGGCGGCCATCTTGGTGAGGGCAGGTGAGGTCGGCAGCCGGTGGCCATCTTGGTGAGGTCGGCGGTTGGCGGTTGGAGCTTTGGGCGGGGAACAAGATGAAGATGAAACCGGCGCCGAGACCCCGGACCCTGGTGACAGAAAGATGGAGAGAGAAAGATCAAATAGAACAAGTTGGCCAACAACTTTAGGCTGTGCATGCCACACCAAAGAAGAAGAGAGAGAGAGGCTGTAAAGGTGGGTGAGGATGGTTTTGGGTGGTTTTGGGTGGGTGAGGGTGGTTTCGGGTGCGTGAGGGTGGTTTTGGGTAGGTGAGGGTGGGTGAGGGTGGTTTCGGGTGGGTGAGGGTGGTTTCGGGTGGTTTTGGGTAGGTGAGGGTGGTTTCGGGTGGGTGAGGGTGGTTTCGGGTGGTTTTGGGTAGGTGTGGGTGGTTTCGGGTGGGTGAGGGTGGTTTTGGGTGGGTGAGGGTGGTTTCGGGTGCGTGAGGGTGGTTTTGGGTAGGTGAGGGTGGGTGAGGGTGGTTTCGGGTGGGTGAGGGTGGTTTCGGGTGGGTGAGGGTGGTTTCGGGTGGGTGAGGGTGGTTTCGGGTGGGTGAGGGTGGTTTCGGGTGGTTTTGGGTAGGTGTGGGTGAGTGTGGGTGGTTTCGGGTGGGTGAGGGTGGTTTCGGGTGGTTTTGGGTAGGTGAGGGTGGGTGAGGGTGGTTTCGGGTGCGTGAGGGTGGGCTTGGGTAGGTGAGGGTGGGTGAGGGTGGTTTCGGGTGGGTGAGGGTGGTTTCGGTGGGTGAGGGTGGTTTCGGGTGGGTGACGGTGGTTTCGGGTGAGTGAGGGTGGTTTCGGGTGGGTGTGGGTGGTTTCGGGCGGGTGTGTGTGGGTGAGGGGTGGTTTCGGGTGGGTGAGGGTGGTTTTGGGTGGGTGATGGTGGTTTCGGTTGGGTGTGGGTGGGTGAGGGTGGTTTTGGGTGTGTGTGGGTGGTTTCGGGTGGGTGAGGGTGGTTGAGGGTGTGTGTGGGTGGTTGAGGGTGGTTTCGGGTGGGTGTGGGTGGTTGAGGGTGGGTGTGGGTGGTTGAGGGTGGGTGTGGGTGCGTGAGGGTGGTTTTGTGGGTGGTTTCTGGTGAGGGCGGTTTCATAGAAACATAGACAATTGGTGCAGAGTAGGCCATTCGGCCCTTCGAGCCAGCACCGCCATTCAATGTGATCATGGCTGATCATCTGTTCGATGACGTTGAGCTTGGCGGTGGTAAGGCCTTCAACATTGAGCTGCAGTAGCGCTAAACCTCGACAGTTGGCGGCATTTAACGGTGCCACCTGGCCTGGGGAGGCATGGCTTTCAGCGGTCTGCAGACGTGGTAAAGTCATTGGTTTCGCTTTGTGGGCTTATGATCCTGTAAGCTACTCGTAGAGGAGGCTGCGTAGAGGCTGTCTTTGACCAGATGGTCAAGACGAGATGGAGAGACCAGTGGAAGTCAGCGGAAACATCTAGGCTACACCATTACATCGATGACCCCATGGGCGTCCCTGACCAGGACCTGACCCGAAAGCAATGGACAACCCTCAACCGCTTGAGGACAGGCATCTTGAGGACGCTATGGAGTAGTGATGAAGAGGTGGGGGCTCGTGGACAGCGAGCACCTCCTGCGAGTGTGGGGACCCAACACAGACAGTGGAGCACACATCGGCCACCGAACGGTGAACGAGGTCTGATTGACCTGGACGATGATACATTGGCCTGGCTCGCCTCAACAGAGCTGCAGGTCTGAAAGACACACGACAGAAGAAGAAGATGGCTGATCATCCAACTCAGTATCCTGTACCTGCCTTCTCTCCATACCCCCTGATCCCTTTAGCCACAAGGGCCACATCTAACTCCCTCTTAAATATAGCCAATGAACTGGCCTCAACTACCTTCTGTGGCAGAGAATTCCACAGATTCACCACTCTCTGTGTGAAAAAAAATTGTTTTTCTCATCTCGGTCCTAAAAGACTTCCCCCTTATCCTTAAACTGTGACCCCTTGTTCTGGACTTTCCCCAACATCGGGTTCAATCTTCCTGCATCTAGCCTGTCCAACCCCTGAAAATGTTGTAAGTTTCCATAAGATCCCCCCCTCAATCTTCTAAATTCCAGCGAGTACAAGCCGAGTCTATCCAATCTTTCTTCATATGAAAGTCCTGACATCCCAGGAATCAGTCTGGTGAACCTTCTCTGTACTCCCTCTATGGCAAGAATGTCTTTCCTCAGATTAGGAGACCAAAACTGTGCAGGTTTTTAACAGGTAGGAAAGTACGCGTTTCGTGTATTAACAACATATACTGGAAGCTGCGATGTCCTCCAGAGCAGCTCCATGCGTCATGCCCTTTGACCCAGTGACCTTGCGTGCAACCCCCCTATACACACACACACACACACACTCTCAGACACACACACACTCTCAGACACGCACGCACTCTCAGACACGCACGCACTCTCACGCACTCACGCACGCACGCACATACGCACGCACACAGACTCACACACACAGACTCACTCACACACACAGACTCACTCACACACACACAGACTCACTCACACAGACACAGACTCACTTACACAAACACAGACTCACACAGACACACACAGACTCACGCACACTCACTCACTCACAGACTCACTCACACAGACTCACTCACACAGACACAGTCACACACACACAGTCACACACACACAGTCACACACACACAGTCACACACACACATAGTCAAACACACACACAGTCACACACACACTCACTCACACACAGTCACACACACACACAGTCAAACACACACAGCCACACACACACAGTCACTCACACACACACATTCACTCACACACTGACACACACACACACACACACACACACACACACACAGTCACTCACACACACAGTCACTCACACACACACAACCAAGACTAAAATGCTAAGTAACTTCAGAACGTGGTAAACATAGTGTGGAAACCGAACGATTCAAACGTTTTAAAGTCTCCAAATTTGCAAACACTTTACAACCAATACAATTTCTGAAAACACACACACAGACACACTCACAACCAATACTAAAACATTAACAAATCTCTGATTTTTCATCGATGGGAAAAAGCCTCCGGTCCAGCTCAGCGGAGGGGGACTCTGAGCGAGGTGGCCAAAAATCACGGCCGTAAGTGGCGGCGTTCTTTCAGAAATCTCGAACCAGAAAGTCAGAAAGTGGTCAAGATCTTAGTTTTAGTAATATAGAAGATGAATGTGATGATTTTAATAACTCGGGAAGTACATTTGTGAAAGTATGTAGATATTATAATGTAAAAAATTCAATTCCAAAAATTGCAACGTTGCACTTGTCAAAGTCCAAGCCTTCACTTTCCACTCTCTTCACAGTATTCATGTTTATGCTTTTACTGTTTCAGCATAGATGACAGATGACTCATCTTCCTTTGAAGAAACAAGGTTCTGAAAGAGAAAGAAATACCAATTGTATTTAAGACCGTTGCTGTTGTCACTGTTTAGATCAGTAAACAGATTACAGCTTTAATTCATACTTGTACGATCTGGGATTTCATCAACAAGAATCAATATACTTACAGTGCCTGATGCTTGAATGGAGGACAGTGTATTATCGCTGTTGCCTGTAATAAATGCAAACATCACAATTAAAAATGACACTGGTGGATTATGTTGACAAAGGAAACGACAAATGGAATATAAAAGTCTAAAGCTTACTACATTTTGCTCTTCCTGACAGTAGATCAACAAGACATTGAATTCCAGAAAACCCATCTGTCACCTGTATGCTCATACCTCTGCATTTACAGTGAGCTGCAGGAATGGTCAGCATGAACAAGACACCCTTATATTGCTATGGAAGGAATCGACTATGAATAAGAGAACTAGCACAGCAATTGACAGAGCAGCAGCCCGGGCAGGACATAAGCTATGAAGCTGCATCTGTGGCTGGGATAAGATAACATCAGAGAAGGGTCTCAGGATCCACCAGGGCAGGGAAAATTGCCTGGGAGAGCTTGGTGAGGGGCCTCGCATTGCCCATTACCTTCTAAGAGGTAGGCCAAATCAGTTGAGTGAAGCCCAGTGGCAGGTTAACCACCACAGTCCACAGGGTATCAGCACCCCAGGCGAAGCTCAACCAAGTACTGTCCCACCAACGGACACGAGTCCAGAGCCCAACCAGCCACAGTCAGCGGTAGAGAGGAAGATGGAAGGATAAAAGCAGAATGGAGCAGGCACTGGCTGTGGCTGAAGAGAAAAGATGCTGTCTGGGCTGCCACGTGACCATCTAGAGGCTAACCATAAGACACACACTCAGGGCTGATCACCCTGCGGTGGGCCTGCCTTGACTGAGGGTATCTTGTGATAAAAGGCCGAAACACCCAGTGATGTTGAGGTACACAACTGAAGATGTGTCTGATTGGTAGCAAAATCACCTCATGGTCACCCCCAAGAATATTGGGTGTCCAGTTGTGGTGAAGAAACTTAGGGATTGTAACATCCAGTCCTACTAATCAATATCAAAAATTTGTAATTCAAGGAAGTTTGTGCTGATCACTTGTAGCTCAGTCAGGAGTTGTGCAGAAGAATGTTCTTCAGATGGACATAAATGGTGTCTTGGTTTCACTTCTCATCACCAACGACAATGCACAACAGTGTTGTAACAGCAGCCTGGATGTCACTGGTTGGCTCTCTGGAGTGGCTATTGTACCCATTCAGAGTAGGCTAGGGGACCAGAACTCACTTAGAGTAGGTTAGGGTCCAGAACACACTCCCTGTAGTTTAGGGGACCAGAACACACTCCCTGTAGTTTAGTGGACCAGAACACACTCGGAGAAGGTTGGGGAGGCTGAATCCACCCAGAGAAGGTTGGGCTCCTAACTGAGCCTCAGCTGACTGTCCCACTTCATGTCGATGGACAGAGCGAGGGACTTTATCCCAGGAATGCCTGATGCTGTTGTAAGGTGGCCAAAGACAGCAGGGTTTCAGACTACTCAGTGCCAATAATCCTCACTGTGATAAAAGATTAAAACATATTTAAATAAAGTCATTTTACCACCAGTTGCTTTTGGCTGGAAGGAGATGGATCCATAATGAATACATTCCTCTGTATCTGTGGAAATAAGTTGGAAACAAAGAATTTATTTGTATTTCAAAAAGGATGATTTAAGTCAATGCAGGGTCACGATACGAAACACTGATCATCGCTTTCCCTCCATAGATGCTGCTCGACCCATAGAGTACCTCCAGCAGTTTGAAAAAACCCTCCATGAAAAGTCATATCTCCTAACCTCCTTGTTTTGACTTCTTCCTGGGATGGTGGAAATTACAAAGAGAATTTGAGTTAATTTGGCTTGCGGAGTTTAGAAGAATGACAATGGTTCTCATGGAAACATAGAAACTTCCAACAGGTAGACCAGTCTGGATGGAGGAAGATGTTCCCTGTTGGGGGAGACCATGACCAGGGGTAAAGGTTTAAGACAAGAGACAATAAGGATGAAGATGAGGAGAACAAAGAATCGGTTACATTCTCTACCACACATTTGTCTGGAGCCAAATCATTCAGTACATTTTAGTAGTTGTTGAATTTATTGACAGATACACAACAATGGCGAGGTACAGGAACAATGAAAATGTTGCCTGCAGCAGCATCAGAGGCATTTTTGACTAAGGCAACACAACACATAAATGAAGCATAAATTACAAAGACCACTGGTTAGTGGAAAAAAAGACTGCAAAACACAAACTAGAGACATCATGTGGACTAAGATCAAGGAATATGGGGAGATATGATGAGCTGAGGTTCAGTTTAGTTTATTGTTATGTGTGCCGAGGTTCAGTGAAAAGCATTTGTTGCATCAGCAGAAAGACAATATATGAATACAATCGATCCCTTTACAGTGGAACACAGTGGAATACAATTGATCCATACTGTGGAACAAGGTAAGGAATTGATATTTTTCTCATTAAAACATGAGCAATGTCTGATTTATTGAAAGGTTCCTTCAGATTTTTCAAGAAAGATTTCTCTGTTGTTGATCAGATTCATCAGAAATGTCTAAATTCTGGCAAAAACAATACTGTCCACCATTTGACCACCAGGGTGATGGCTCGAGGCCCCCGACCGAGGAAGAACACAACTGAAGACTTGAACTTTATTTCTCCTTCCATCACAGTGAGGAATGTGTAGGAGTCACTGTGGTGGATGTTCATGTTAAAATGTGTTTTTGCGTCTGTTGCTTTTAATTGTATGACTGACCTGGCCAGTGAAATTCCTCCTATGTTGCAAAACATACTTGGCGAATAAATCTGATTCTGATTCTGTCTAAGGTGGAAACAAAGAACTGCAGATGCTGGTTAATACACAAAGGGACACAAAGTGCTGGAGTACCTCTGCAGGTCAGGCAGCATCTCTGGAGGACATGTATAGGTGATGTTTCGGGTCGTGACCCTTCAGACTCAAAAGAAGGGTCTCGATCCGAAACATCACCTGTCCCACCATCTATTAATGATGCTCAAACCATTCTGTAATGTTGTTGTTATTTTCACTTTAGAATAAAATCTGAACTAGTGGCAAAGTGAATTGGAGGCATTTAATGCTAGATGGTATTTTGTGAAAGGGATGGTGACTTTTGAAAGGGCAAGTATTGTCCATTCTTTAGAGAGCCACTAACCAAGCTGTTAATCAGGATCAACAATAAATTAGGAGTGTGAATATGTTGTTCATGGTGATGTCTCAACATTCATGGGTTGACCATGATAGTCCAGTGAAAATTAGTCAATTGACCAATGCAGAGTAAGACCTGCAGTTGGATGAGGAAGATTGGGACTGAGGGGTGAATTGACACAAGAGAGGCTGTTGAATTGATCAATTAGTTTGTGTGCTTGAGGGTCCCTTCCTCACATTCTTGTTACAAAACTGTGAAATGTGAAATAGGTTGCTTCATCAAATACAACACCTCTACAACTAGAGATTCATTGACTGAGTCATGTATTTACCTTCTTGATTTGTCTTCCTACCCACAGACATATATTCAGTAACATGGCTCATCTCAGGTACTGGGGTCACGTTAATTTCTGGAAAATAAGTATTATTTTCTGATTAAGACTTTAATCCAGCTTGATTTAAAAGAAGCAGCAATCCAATGTTTAAACTGTACCTCATTAATAATGAGATCCACCAGAATGACCAGGAACATGGCTTCAGATGTATGTCAGAGACATTTAATGGTGGGATAAGACCATGTGTATAAAATCAGAGTCCATGGAAACACAGTGTTCCCTAAATTATGACCATATTAGGATGGTACACAAGGCAAAGGTTTCACTTTAAGTTTGAACCACCAAACTGCAGTGAAGATACATTGGTCTCCTGGTTTCCTGGCCAATATTTGTCCCTCAGTAAATAGGAACATATTGAGGGCAAATTGGAGACCATATTTTCTACATGACTACACCAGCTATACTTCAACTTCTGGCATGTTTATTTGATAATGGTTTACACAGGGGATGGTGACACAATCACCACGTGGTCAGATCATTGCAGAATAGCACCTGAAATCATACAGCAGACTCGTGGCAATCCACATTGCATAAATAATGCTTTAATTGAACACAAAATGTCTGAAATCAATTTCTCAACAACATAAGCACAAAACGGATAACATTGTCATTGATAATTTGGGGCATCTGTGCTGCATTAAGGATGTCATCATGTACTTTACCTGTAGGCTTGCGCTTTCTTTGACACCACACCACTGCCAGTATAATGACGATGAGAAGAGCCAGACTCCCGATAATTCCAACAATGATGTATATAAAAGGGTGATTCTCTGTCAAAATAATAAACACATAGTTCACATTTGTAGAATAAATGGACATCATTCAAAAGCTCCCCAAAGACCAGGCATTAACCACACTGACTATTTAGATCAGAAGTCTTGAGTTTAACTTGTGATCCAGATTCACTGAGACACAAGGTACTGCAGATGAGAGTTTACCAATAAAAGACACAAAGTGTTGGAGAAACTCAGCAGGTTAGGCAGGTGACATTTCAGGTCGCAGCCCTTTAGTCTGAAGTAGGGTCAAGACCCAAAACCTCACCTATCCATGTTCTCCAGAGATTCCGCCTGACCCATTGAGTTACTCCAGCACATTGTGTCTTTTTCCCCCAGATTAATTGACCTTACTCAGAAAGATCGGAGAGCCACAACTTGCCTCAGTAGCCATCAGTTAGAGACTGTAAACATTGACACAAGTTTCTATTTCTTGGTTACAATCAGCTGACATTTCTCAGGCAGGAGATGGGAGCTGATGGTTGGCTGATAAAGTAGCTGATTCAGCTGTGATACTTCCCACTGTACAGTGGACAAATGTCTATCATAGTCTAAGCCTGGAACAATGGTTGAATGAGCACTGCTGACAACAGAGTGGATATTGCCCTCCAGCTTCAATCCTCTCTAACCAGGAGCACAAGAACTGTAAAGGTTAGAAATACTCAGCCGTTTAAGCAGTATCCGTGGAAAGGGAAAGAAATTAGTTCATGTTTTATGATGAATAAAACGTTGTCAGATTCAAAGAAAGGGTCTTTGACGAAAGACAATAGACAATAGGTGCAGGAGTAGGCCATTCAGCCCCTCGAGCCAGCACCTACATTTTGTTTTGCCCTCAACATTTATTAACAAGACAAAGTACACATACAAACAAGATATACAAATCACACAGCAGCTGTCGGCATCACATCAGATCATCCTAGAGTTCTGTGGCAGAAGCATCACATTCACAGGCACCCAAGCAAGCTCATCATATATAATCCTACTTAATATATAGTCACCCGTTATGTTAAACCAGACACTTGTATGCCACTAGAAGAACTTATTTTGTCATTGATCACCACTATGTATGTACTTATACACAGTCACAATCATGTCTGTACATATGGTTCCAATTACACGTATACAATACCAGTCGAACTCCTCCCCTCCACTGGGGCTATGGAGAAATCGTGTCCTTAATCAGTCTTGGCAGTTGTAGTAATGCCGGTGTCCACATAATGTTGAAAGCATCAGTCCTTAACTGGAGTTTAGCTGTTATACTTTCCATCAGATATACACTTTTCAGTCTTTCCCTCCACTGTTGAACATTTGGTGGCTTTACATTTCTCCATGACACTGGAATCAACAGCAACACCCCAAGCAAGTATGTCTGATTTTTGGTATCTATATTTTCTGGAGTCTCTCCTACTATGAAGCATGCCGGCTCCAGAGGTAGATCCACCCCCAAGATTAGCTTGATCTCCGCCTGAATGTCTCTCCAATATTGATACAATTTGGGACAATCCCCCAAAATATGAGTACGATCGCCAATCTTCCCGCATTGTCTCCAGCATAAATCTGAGGTGTTGCTGTATCTTGCTAACATAAGAGGAGTCTTAAATACTCTCATTCTAGTTTTCCATTCAAACTCCCTCCAGGTGGGGCTGTTTGTTAACGTATGTCCCAAATGACATGTCTTTTCCCACATTTCGTCAGTAATAATAATATTCATTTCCAATTCCCATTTCTGTTTCGTGTCTATAGTGTTTCCATTTACATAATCTTGAAATCCTTTATATAAGTCCTGGTTCACCCAGATGACTGTTTGAGTACACAGTGGCATGCAGTAAAACATGACATAGATCAGGTCAACTAATACTGACTGATCTACAGTCAGATCAGTAACAGAGGGAGCGATATGGGTGGAAGTGGAGCAATAACATAAAAGGAAAACTCTGCAATTGGAAGGGGTGGGAAATTAGTTGAAAGAGGAAGGGAAGAGAATAGGATAACTGGGTGGTGGGATAAATGCGTGCACAATGAAGGGGGGGAAGTGGGGTTCGGGAAGTGTTAATTGAAATTTGAGAATTCGGTATTCATAACAGAGTCAGACCACTCAAACTGGAAGAAAATATTCCACTCAAATTTCAGGATCAATAAGCGACATCAAAACTCAATCATGACTCTAAGTATGAAGAACAAACCCTTATCACTTACCACGGGGCTCCAGATAGTACGGGACAACAAGCCGGGGCAGGTCTTCATGAAACAAACCACATCTCCAGTTCCCTCTGCCTCTCTCAGCTTTCTGAATAACCAGACTCTGTGATTTCTCTTTCCCGGTCAGTGTCTTTTCTCCAACACTTTTGCCATCGCCATTGATCCAAACCAGTCTCATTGACTCAATGACGTGAGACACAGAGCAGGTCAGGGTAACGGTGTCTCCCTCAGTCACTGCATCAGACGGTTCAGCTGTGACTGTGGAAACAAGCAGGTTGTTTACATTTTAAACAATAAGTTCATCAGTAAACTCAGTGGCAACATTCTGTCTCCTACCTTTCACTGTGATTAGATCAATGGTGGAAAATAGATTTAAATCCAGAAAACATGTGTAAACTCCGGCATCTTGAAACAAAACGGGGACAATCCTCACACTGAAATCCTTGCCATCGAAGGGTTTCCCTGAGGTCACCAGTCGATTCCTGAAGTCGGTCCCATTGACATTGATGGGCTGAGAACGGTCTGCAGATGCTATTAATTTCTGCTGTTGAAGGTGATGAGGTGTCCAGGTCCACTCAGCACTGGAATAGCTACCACCATAACTCACAGAACAACCCAGGTGAAGTTCACTGTGATCTGTGCTGGAGCGGTAAAGTGTGTATCTCTTCCTATATAAATCTGTATCAGAGAGACAGAGGATAACTCCTTTCAGTATTACAGTTACCGTGCCATACAGAGATTCTCAACCGTATTCTTATAAACATTCGTGGTGTTTTGTTCAGCTGATCAAGTTTCAAATGTAACATCTTTCATGAATGCCGCACTAAACTCATCAGATCTTTATAAAATACAATGTCCTGTACGGCAGTAAATTGCAGTGAAGTTTGGATATTCCACTCTACATTTCAACATTAGGTTCGCCCCCACACCCGGACTGTCCGGGAATCTCCCGGGATGGAATGAAACCTCCCGGAGACTCCCGAGAGCGGTCTGGGAGGTGAATGTCTCTGTCAGTCTGTCTGCAGGAGGTGGTGCAGGTTCAGGCTGCGGACAGAAGCAGCCCAGAGGATGCCTGCGTGGGGACTGACCCGGACAGGTTGGCACTTCAAGTGGGTCGGGTCTTCCCGTCCCTTCATTCCCATTATTCCCACCATCCCTCTCCCATTCACACCCATTGATTCCCTGTCCTTCCCTGTTCCCGGGTCCTGCTCCCAGCTGAATGCTGATCCCAAGCCCGAGTCTGCAGCAGCTGGAATCACTTCAAGCAACACCAGACTCGGGGAGAAGGGTCAGTGAGGGGAGAGGGGATGGATTGTTGTTCAGTGCTGATGTGTGGGCCGGGACCCCCAGTGTGAGTGTGAGCAGCAAGTGCTGGTGGTTGTCATGGTGACTACACTTTCTATCTGACACTTTGACGTGAGTCCTGTATCAGTATCTCAGTCTCAGATACTGGAGCATTGATGGCAAGATAAACTGACCAAATACTTGACTGAAGAATGGTTACAGAAAGACATCCCCCTCCTGTGCTGTGTGTCTGTCACACAGAGACAAGCAGGCAGCTGCTCCACAGAGAGAGAGACTTTCTGTAAACTTCTCCCTGATCATTGCAGCATTTTATACTGGAGAGCAGTTGGTCACTGCCACAGTTCTTCACAGGGTACACACATAATATTACAAGAAGCACCGTGATACAAGTGTCTACTTGATATCCAATGGGAGGTGTTTACACTCACTGTATACAGTAAAATCTCCGTTACTTGTGTGAACAATGTTTCCGTTTTCCTGCACATCACACACATACAGCTTCCCATCCTCCACTGTAACGTGTTGAACAATCAGATAGACCGTGTTATCCAGGCCGATCTGATCAGTGTTGTTCCTGTCCTGCTGGGATGAGTCCATGGGTCTCCAGTGAAGACTGACTGTATCTGAGAGTCTGGAGATGGTGCAGCTGAGTGTGACGTCACTGCCCAGCAGATGCCTCTGTGGACTTGCCTCAACTGTGAAAAACAGATCAATGAGATTCAGAGTGAATAGTGGTTTGTACAAGTCCAATGACTGGGCTCAATCTCACCTCAACTGAAAACCTAGACCCGCCCCTCATTCTTCTAAACTCCAGCTAGTCCAAGCCCAGAGCCACAAACACTCATCATCCCCTGGGGCATTTTCATAAACGTTAGTTTTATGTTGCATTACTTCAGACTGCACTGCAATCTCTGCACCATTCTGCTGTTTTGTTTTTGTTGCATTTTTTAATGTACCTTTTATTATAATTTACTTTATCTGAACAATGAATGTGTTTTACACAAATGTATATGACAATGAACTAATATGAATCTAGATCTGAATTTGATATTGTACAGACTACACAGACATAGTGTGATTGTTCCTCACTTTGACAGTGTTCACACATTTTGTGCACATAACACTCTTGACACTCATGCTGCATCCTGAGATTATACCAATTCAAGTGTTTCAGAGGTTTGTACATTAGATTTAGCTCGGCGGGGACTGGTGGCAGAAGGTCCATGGACTGTAGTTCTATTCCACAATGCCTTTGGTTTGTCTGCACTGATCTTCAGTGTGTCCCTCAGCACGTACTCCTGCAGCCTAGAATATTCTGCAATGGAGATATCGCTGGGGAAAACATGAAGATCAAAGTAGTTGGATCCAACCTCATTCACTGTATCTCGGCAAACGTTAGAGCAATGAACAAATCCCAATCCCTTTACACCTGTGGAGAATTATCTACAGGAGTCAAAGGCCTTGTTCATTCTCTGCTAAAGCTCCCAAGCTGTTGGAATGGTTCTGAGTGGCACCAACTTTTAGAAGTAAACACATTTATTAATATTGAATATTTCATTTAGTTTATCATGAAAGAGTCTAATTCTACAATAACGATTAGTTTTGATTCCTGAAGAGTCTCCACCCCTGCAGGCACCGGATCTGGGAGCAGTTTTCCCAGTGCCAGTGTCAGGGAATAGCAGCATATTCCTGCTCCAGTCCTGGTCTCCACGTGGAGAAGTGAAGGGGAGCGCTGGCAGATTCACCGCAAGAACTGTCAGCAAGTTGTGGAATTCCTCGTTGTGAAACGCATGGGTGGAAGTCCTGAAGCTGTTCATATTCACACAGGTAAATGCCGGCTGTTCACCGTGACACTGCTGGTGCAACCGGCAACACTCTGACCAGTGAATGCAAACAACGTTTAGATGTAACTGGATTGATACGTTTGTCCATTTGTCCCTGTCATGTCTCCCCCGACCGCCCTCAAGGTGGGAACTCTCCCACCAGTGTAAGTTACACAGATGAAGGACTTCCTCTGGGATCTCAACCAAGTGAGGCATGTACCTGGTTCACTGGGTAACATTGAGCAGCAGTGTCACTCGACAATCTCACCCCAGGCCCACAGAATCAATGAAGAAAAATCTTTCCCCCAATTGTTTCATTGGGAGATTCATCGGGTGGAAGAAGTCTCACAATTCCTGCCATATTTCATCATTACACGTGACATTATTTACAGAGAAACATATTGTTGATCCGTGTCTCGCCCACTCACCTTTGATCCCATATATTTCATATTGTTTCAGAATCTGGTTCCTCGGCTGTGTTTCAGTCAAAGTGAACAATCCTGACCATTTAAATCTGGGTTTTTTTATTGCCAGATTAACAGTACGTTGTTCCACATCCATCTGGTTCTTGTCTATGTTTCCCCAGCCATCGCCCCACTGTTTGCTCCACGTGCCCCTGCCATGGACGCGGAGAGTTACCACTGTCTGTTTTCCCGGCCCTGAGTGTGGTTCCCATTCCCAGACAACAGTGGCACTCCCAGGATTGTCCGGTCCTTTTAACACAATGTCGCCTCCATTATCCAAGAAATAAATCTGATTTCTGATTTCTGTTGGAAATCGGAAAAATGTAGGAATTAACATTTTAAGCACATTTCCTCCACTCCATGTCTGTAGTTATTAATTTTGAATTTCATTTATTTCCAGAATGTTTTGATCTCCCACAGAACCTCCAGTGAGATGGACACAGTTTGTGAATAGATGGCTGGCTGGAATAACCTGGCCTGATCCAGGGATACTTCATGACATGAGAAGAGTGAGTGGGAGAAAGACGGAGGTGGAAGGGCGTTTGTGTCAGGTCTCCAGCCGGGGTTCCCTATGACAGGGTTTCCTGGTGTGAGTGGAGATCAGGCCGATCCTGTACACACCGCATCCCCGGCCCTTGTCGGACAGACCTGGAACAGAATAAACATGCTCCTGCCTCCCTGCCTGCTCCTCATTCCACAGTGATTTACAACATAGAACAGTTCAGCACAGGAACAAGCCCCTCGACCCACAAGGTCCATGTCGAGCATAATGCCACGACCAACTCTTATCTGCCTACACATAATCCATATCTCTCCATTCCCTGCATGTCCATATGCCTATCCAAAAGTCTCTTAAATCCCATTCACACATCTCCCTCCATCACCACCAGCAGCATGTTCCAGTCACTCACCACTGTAAAATACTTGTCCTTCACATCTCCTTCACACTTTGCCTCTCTCACCTAAAAGCCCCCCATGCCCTCTTGTATTTGATATTTCCATCCTGGGGAAAAGATTCTGACTGTCTACATTGACATTGCCGCTCATAATTTGGTAGAATTCTATCAAGCCTCACTTCAATGTCAAACATTCCAGAGAAAACAATCCAAGTCTATTCAACCTCTCCCTGTAGCTAATATCCAGTAACACAGGCATCATTCTTGTAAACCTTCTCAGCCCTGTCTCCAAAGCCTCTGCATCGTTTTGGGGCATCCAGAACTGCATGTAATGCTTGAAATCCGGCCTAACCAAAGTCCTACAAAGCTGCATCACATCCTGACTTCCTGACTCTTATACCCAATGATCCAACCAAAGGCACGCCATCTGCCTTCTTTGCCACTCTATCTACCTGTATTACCATTTTCACAGAGTTCTGGACTTGGATCCCAAGGTCCCTCTGTACATCAATGCTGTTAAGGGCCTTGCTGTTAATTGTATATCTTCCCCTTATATTCAACCTCCCAAAGTGCAACACCTCACAGATGCTTGGATTAAACTTGATCTGTCATTTGTCCACCCATTTCTGTAGCTGGTCTATATCCCATTCATTACTTTACAACATACTTTGATAATTTGACAGCGTTGTTCATAGTGCAGCAATTTTGTTCCCATCTGCAAATGTACTAACCAACCCATGTACATTTAAATTAATTGTATAAATCATGACCGACAGTGGTCCTGGCAGAGATCCATAGAGAACTCCACTGGTCACAGATTTCCTGCCTGAATATTGCCTTTTCCTCTGTTTTCTAGTCTGCCCATTCTGAATCCTGACAAACAATTCAATGTTAATCCCATGCTTATTAATCTTCAGCATCAGTCTATCATGGGGAACTTTGTCAAGTGCCTTACTAAAATCACTGTAGACAATGCCACGTAAAAGTCATGCCTACTGTCTTTAATCCCCTCATCTATTTTGTTCCAAATGGGAGTCAATTCTATCCCAAAGAATCCTTTCCAATTGTTCCCTACCGTTGTCATGTGACTCACAGTTCTTTAATTCGCTGAATTCTATCTCTAAACAAATAAACCATTTAAACTCCTATTCCCAAACTGATCTTTCTGTCCTTGGCCTCCTCCATTGCCAGTGAGGCCACATGCAAACTGAAGAAATCTCACTTCATATTTCTCTTGGGTATCTGACAACTTAATGGTATGAACATTGAATTCCTGACTTTCAGGCAACAAATCCCCAAACAATCCACCCCACCTTTTTACTGACATATTTTATTTTATTTCATTTATTTTCCTTTTCCCTTGCTCCTCTCATCCCTGGAGTTATCTGACACCACACCTACATCCCCTAACTCCAGTTTCAGTTTCCTTCATTTATCCTTGTTTACCTTCTCCTTGTCTACCGTCTTGATTTTAATGTAAGTATAAGAAGCCTTGGAACTTTCTTTACTCCAAATCGCCACAGCTATTTTGTGGCCTATTTTCTCCCTTCTAATCGCCCGCTTGAGTTCTTTCCTCCTTGCTTTATATTCCTCAATGGCCCTCTCTGCTATCATATTCTTGAACCTTGCATGTGTTTCCTTTCTATTTTTGACCAAATTTACAAATGTATTTGGTCATCTCAGGTTCCCTTACTTTGCCAGTCTTATCTCTCCTCCTTACTGGAACTTGCCGGTATTGAGTTTGAATCAACTGACCTTCAGACAATTCTCAATCTCAGACTTGGAGTAACTTAATAACAACTGCTCTGAGTGTACCTTAACAAGCTCCTGCCTAATAATGGTGTAATTTGCCTTACTCAAGTTAATGTCTTGTCGCACAGTCCAGACTTATCCCTATTCAAACCAATCTTAAAACGTATGGAGTTGTATTCACTGTCTCCAAAATACTCTTTCACTAAAACATCAGTCACTTGGCCAGACTCATTTCCCAACACAAGGTCCATTTTGGATTCCTTTCTCACGGTGCACTATTCACAACTGTTACAAAACATCCTATTGAATATACCATTAGTCACCCCCCAAGACATCCATTTGTGTAATCTTTCAGTAATCTGTGTCCACATCTGTTCCTCTATTTCCTGCTCACTCTTGGGGGACCTCTCATACAATTCCGTTGAATTGCTTGCACCTTTCTTATTTTCACATGGCTCTACCCATATCACCTCAATGGACAAACCATCCAGAGTCCCCACTCTGAATGCCAACAAGATAGTTTCCCTGATTAATAGAGCAATTCCCCCATCTTTTTTCCATAGAAACACGGAACATTGAGCTGCTTGTCATGTCCCTGTCACAACCATATTTCCACAATGACCACAACATCATAGTCCCCAACAGCGATCTGGGCTCTAAGTTCATCTACTTTGCCCACAATACTCCTTGCATTGGAATGAACATACCTCCACCCATCAGTTTCACTATATAACTTCACGACCCTCTGTCTGTCCTTCCTTTGAGACTTACTTATCTTCATCTCCACCTTCCCATCACCCCCCTGCCTCTCTAGTTTAGCCCTCTTGGTAACACTAGTGCACCTCCCTGCAAACATATTGGTCCCCTCCATTTCAGATACAAACTATCCCTCTTGTAGAGGTGACGTCTGCCCCAGAAGAGATGCCAATGGCCAAAAGATCTGAATGAATCTCTGCCCCCTGCACCAAGTCCTGAGCCATACATTCATCTGTCCTTTCTTCCTATTCCTACCTTCACTAACACATGGCACTGGGAGGAATCTGGAGATGACGAGCCCAGCGAGCCTTGATAAAGATCTGTGTGTGTTCTCTGGCCACAGGTGAGTTCATGGAAGGGTTGGAGAGTTGTTAATGTAGTGAGACTCATGTCAGTGGTAGGGAAACTATCAGACCTCATCCCTTTTCCTACCCATCCCATTTGTGCCAAAGTGCCCACCGCCTTCTGGCTGTTCACCTTCGTCCTTGAGAATGTCCCACACCTGCTGGGAGACAACCTGGACCCTGGCACCAGGGAGGCAACACACCATCCTGGAGTCTGGTTTGCTGCCACAGAATCACCAGTCTGACCCCCAAATATTCTGGGATTTGAATGGAATGGAATTGCTGGCTGGAGAAAGGGGTTGTGGTGGGACTGAAGACAACGGCTTTGGGATTCAAAGTGTTCAGTTGGGGGGGGATTCTGCTGATCCAGTCCTGGATGTCCCACGTGTAGTCTGGGAATGTGGAGACTATGGAGGGTTCGAGGGAGGTGCTAGCGAGGTCGAGCTGGTGTCCACAGTCAACTTGTGGAAGCAACGGTGAAACTTCAGCTGATATCACCGAAGGGCAGCTTGAGGATGAGAAATAGGAGGGGTCCATGGTAGATTGTCGGAGGGTGCCCGAGGGAACTGTGCTGGAGCGTGAAGTGAAGACATTGCGGGTAGTTCTCGGGCTGCGAATGGATCTATAATTCAAGGGCAGTTCCACCCACCTGGACTGTGATGGGGAGATGTTGGACAACCATGTCACACTACTCACCGGGGGCCATTTCTGACTTTGAAAAGGACCATGTTGGTGCAGGGGAAGGGGAGGGAGGGAGCTAATGGGAGAGGCTCAGAAATGGAGCTCCAGCAAGAATGGGGTGGATTTGTGGGACGTGGAGAGGAAAGTGAGATTGACAATGAGGTGCGGGTTTACACGGACAATGATAAAGTAAAGCAACGTGGTTGTGACCGGTGAAGAGAAAGCACTTACTCTGTGTGGAAACAGGTAGAAGCAGGAAAACAAAGACACCGAACATCAAACCAGCTGGCAAACTGCTGCAGAAAAACCTGGGCCTCATTCTGTGGATTCCCTGTGGGAAAAAACATAGAATTTTAGACTGAGCCAGTTTGAGACACATATCTTCAGTGCATTTGGAGTCCACGTTGATAGCTCACGGAAAGTGGCAGCACAAGTAGTTAGGGTAGTGAAGAAGGCGTATGGTATGCTTGTCTTCAATGCTAAGGCATTGAATGTAAGATTGAGGAAGTGTCAATTTTGTTTCTAAAGATAAAACTTCAATTGCAATACTTCCATTCTGGTGCTGCTCACTGTGGGTCAAAGGCTGGATTATAAGGACAGGAACATTGCCCCATCTCCCACACACTGTTACTGTGCTGAGGAATGAGGCAACGATATGTCAAAGTGTGGTCCATCAGGGAATGTTGCCACCTGACCCACTCCAGACTGCAGGAAAACGTGCTGAGGGACGCACTGAAGCTTGGTGCAACCAACATACAAACTCATATCACATTCAGGACCTGAAGCAAAATTCAGAGCAATGGTTAAGGCTGCAGTAAGAGCTTTTATGCAATTCAACCACAATGATTCGTCTATTTTGATCTCTGGGCTGTTTTACTTCCTGATTTTTTCTCAACTAAGGGAAGTGGGAGGCAACCGTGGTTGACAAGTGAAGTTAGGGATAGAATAAAACTAAAAGAAAAGATGTACAACACAGCAAAGAGTAGCCGGAAGCCAGAGGATTGGAAAACTTTCATAGGACAACAGAAGGAAACAAAACGGGCAATACGGGCTGAAAAGATGAAGTACGAAGGGAAGCTGGCCAGGAATATAAAGAAGGACAGTAAAAGCTTCTTTAGATATGTTAAGGGAAAAATAATAGCAAAGTCAAATGTGGTCCCTTGAAGGCAGACGTGGGTGAAATTATTATGGGCAACAAGGAAATGGCAGAAGAGTTGAACAGGTACTTCCGATCTGTCTTCACTAAGGAAGACACAAACAATCTCCCAGAAGTACTGGAGGACAGAGGATCTAAGGGGGTAGAAGAAGTGAAAGAAATTTTCATTAGGTGAGAAATAGTATTAGGTAGGCTAAATCCCCTGGGCCTGATGGTCTGCATCCCAGGGTCCTCATGGGGGTGGGTCTAGAAATAGTGGACGCATTGGTGATCATTTTCCAATGTTCAATAGATTCAGGATCAGTTCCTGTGGATTGGACGATAGCTAATGTCATCCCACTTTTCAAGAAAGGAGCAAGAGAGAAAACAGGGAATTATAGACCAGTTAGCCTAACATCGGTGGTGGGGAAGATGCTGGAGTCAATTATAAAAGATGAAATAGCCGCACATTTGGGTAGCAGTAACAGGATCGGTCCGAGTTAGCATGGATTTACGAAGGGGAAATCATGTTTGACTAAATCTTCTGGAATTTTTTGAGGATGTAACTAGGAAAATGGACAAGGGAGAGCCAGTGGATGTAGTGTACCTGGACTTTCAGAAAGCATTTGATAAGGTCCCACATAGGAGATTGGTGGGCAAAATTAGAGCAAATGGTATTGGGGCTAGAGTGCTGACATGGATAGAGAAGTGATTGGCAGAGGAAACAAAGAGTAGGGATTAATGGGTCCCTTTCAGAATGGCAGGCAGTGACTAGTGGGGTACCGCAATGCTCGGTCTGGTACCGCAGCTATTTACAATATACATCAATGATTTGGATGAAGAGATTCAAAGTAACATTAGCAAATTTGCAGATGACACAAAGCTGGGTGGCAGTGTGAACTGTGAGGAGGATGCAATGAGAATGCAGGGTGACTTGGACAGGTTGGGGGAGTGGGCAGATGCATGGCAGATGAAGTTTAATGCGGATAAATGTGAGGTTATCCACTTTGGTAGCAAAAACAGGAAGGCAGATTGCTATCTAAATGGTGTCAAGTTGGGAAAAGGGGAAGTACAACGGGATCTGGGGGTCCTTGTTCATCAGTCTATGAAAGTAAGCGTGCAGGTACAGCAGGCAGTGAAGAAAGCGAATGGCATGTTGGCCTTTATAACAAGAAGAATCGAATATAGGAGCAAAGAGGTCCTTCTGCATTTGTACAGAGCCCTAGTGAGACCACACCTGGGGTATTGTGTGCAGTTTTGGTCCCCTAATTTGAGGAAGGACATTCTTGCTATTGAGGGAGTGCATCGTAGGTTTACAAGGTTAATTCCCGGGATGGCGGGACTGTCATATGCTGAGAGAATGGAGCAGCTGGGCTTTTATACTCTGTAGTTTAGAAGGATGAGGGGATAACTCATTGAAACATATAAGTTTGTTAAGGGTTTGGACACACTAGGGGCAGGAAACATGTTCCCCATGTTGGGGGTCCAGAATCAGGGACCACAGTTTAAGAATAAGAAGTAAGCCATTTAGAACGGAGATGAGGAAACACTTTTTCTCACAGCGAGTGGTGAGTCTGTGGAAGTCTCTGCCTCAGAGGGCGGTTGAGGCAGGTTCTCTGGATGCTTTCAAGAGAGAGCTAGATAGTGTCTCTGGAATTCTCTGCCACAGAATGTAGTTCAGGCCAGTTCATTGGCTATATTTAAGAGGGAGTTAGATGTGACCCTTGTGGCTAAAGGGATCAGGGGGTATGGAGAGGAAGCAGGTACAGGATACTGAGTTGGATGATCAGCCATGATCATATTGAATGGCTGTGGAGGCTCGAAGGGCCGAATGGCCTACTCCTGCACCTATTTTCTATGTTTCTATGGGGCTCTTAAAAATAGCGGAGTCAGGGGATATGGGGAGAAGGCAGGAACGGGCTATTGATTGGGGATGATCAGCCATGATCACATTGAATGGCGGTGCTGGCTCGAAGGCCGAATGGCCTACTCCTGCACCTATTGTCTATTGTCTATTGTCTATTGACTGAGATCATCTGGAAATCTCTTTGCATCCTCTTTGCTTCTCCTAATTACTCTCAGTTTCATGTCATCAAACTTAGAAATATTAAATTTACTTCTTTGTCAAAATCATTAATGTACATTGAAAATAACAGGCTCAAGCAATGGTTTCAATGATGGCTCATTAGTCACCATGTGCCACCCAAAAGAAGTCTCGGTTCCTAGCCTGCTAAAGAATTTTCAATCCATCCCAGTTGAACATTGCCAAATCCACATATTTTAATATTCCTTGTTGATCTTTTATGCATGGCTTTATCAAAGACCTTCTGAAAATTCAACACATCCAGTTCTTCTCCCTGAAGCAAAAAAACCAAAACAAGTTCCTGGTGGAACTCAGCGACTCAGGCAGCATCTGTGGAGGAAAATGATTCATCCAACAATTTCTTTATTTTCAAGATCATAGATACATAGATACATAGAAAATAGGTGCAGGAGTAGGCCATTCGGCCCTTCGAGCCTGCACCGCCATTCAATATGATCATGGCTGATAATCCAACTCAGTATCCCGTACCTGCCTTCTCTCCATAGCCCCTGATCCCTTTAGGCACAAGGGCCACATCTAACT
Source organism: Malacoraja senta (assembly GCA_038087875.1). Classification (NCBI taxonomy): domain Eukaryota; kingdom Metazoa; phylum Chordata; class Chondrichthyes; order Rajiformes; family Rajidae; genus Malacoraja; species Malacoraja senta. The sequence continues at coordinate 25,963 of JAXLNO010003811.1, forward strand.
CCCTCTTAAATATAGCCAATGAACTGGCCTCAACTACCCTCTGTGGCAGAGAGTTTCAGAGATTCACCACTCTCGGTGTGAAAAAGTTTTTCCTCATCTCGGTCTTAAAGGATTTCCCCCTTATCCTTAAACTGTGACCCCTTGTTTCTATAAGATCCCCTCTCAATCTCCTAAATTCTAGCGAGTATAAGCCAAGTCTATCCAGTCTTTCTTCATATGAAAGTCCTGACATCCCAGGAATCAGTCTGGTGAACCTTCTCTGCACTCCCTCTATGGCTATAATGTCCTTCCTCAGATTTGGAGACCAAAACTGTACGCAATACTCCAGGTGTGGTCTCACCAAGACCCTGTACAACTGCAGTAGAACCTCCCTGCTCCTATACTCAAATCCTCTTGCTATGAAAGCCAACATACCATTCGTTTTCTTCACTGCCTGCTGCACCTGCATGCCTACTTTCAATGACTGGTGTACCATGACACCGAGGTCTCGCTGCATCTCCCCATTTCCTAATCGGCCACCATTTAGATAATAGTCTGCCTTCTCGTTTTTGCCACCAAAGTGGATAACCTCACATTTATCCACATTATACTGCATCTGCCAAACATTTGCCCACTCACCCAGCCTATCCAAGTCACCTTGCAGTCTCCTAGCATCCTCCTCACAGCTAACACTGCCCCCCAGCTTAGTGTCATCCGCAAACTTGGAGATGTTGCTTTCAATTCCCTCATCCAGCTCATTAATATAAATTGTAAATTGCTGGGGTCCCAGCACTGAGCCTTGTGGTACCCCACTAGTCACTGCCTGCCATTGTGAAAAGGACCCGTTTACTCCTACTCTTTGCTTCCTGTTTGCCAGCCAGTTCTCTATCCACATCAATACTGAACCCCCAATACTGTGTGATTTAAGTTTGTATCCTAATCTCTTATGTGGTACCTTGTCGAAAGCCTTCTGAAAGTCCAGATACAACACATCCAATGGTTCTCCCCTATCCACTCTACTAGTTACATCCTCGAAAAATTCTATAAGATTCTATAAGCTTCGTCAGACATGATTTACCTTTCGTAAATCCATGCTGACTTTGTCCACTTTCCAAATGTGCTGCTATCCCATCTTTAATAACTGCCTCTAGCAGTTTCCCCACTACCGATGTTAGACTAACTGGTCTAACTGATCAAAACATTGTTTTGGAAAACAGAAACAACAAACAAGGTTATATATTGCAATCTTTTCATACAGCAGGTAGGAAACAGGAGATTTGAATTGTGGGAAAGAATAAAATGAATTTGAATAGTCAAGAGAAACACTGCTATTTTAGATTTTAATCAGTCGGATGTAGCAAAAACAATGACATTTGTTCCCTTTTTAGTGAAGACACCATCATTGTAATAGGAGAACACATTTCACAATAACATTTGAAGAAGTACATCAGTTTTGCAAACTACATTTCAATCATTTAATCCCGTTCATTTAGTCCACTATTACCAATGAAGAATAATGTCTGAAGTTTACTGACCTTCTGCAGAGGAACTTGTATGGAATTCTGGAGAAGCAGCAACGTGGCTTTGAGCCCAGCACAGGACAAGCTGAGGTTCCCTCACACTGCACAGTAACTGACACTGCCTCTTGTCAAACTAAATGACACTCTCCCTCCAGCTCAGGTTTCCGGCACCACTGGTGTTGATACAAATGGGTTCATATATAGAATTATACCACAAATAAAGATTCCATCTGGAATCGAACTTGCACCTTTGCGGTTTTGAACATTTTGAATGGATCTCAAATGGGAGAGCTCCAGGTGCTTTGCTGCATCCTGCTGGGCCTGATGTTCCTCGAGAGAGTACATGCAATCCAGGGAGGTCCTGCCATTTCATGAGGAAAAAACCTCCATAGAGGGTTGTGTTCATTAAACATGCTGGCAATTCCATTGCACCCATTAGGATAAACTGAACCATTCCCAGAGAGAGGATTGGCCCTGGTGAAAGGAGAAAGAACATACTGTTCCCTCACTTGCCTCTTCATGGGAAGGAGCCCACAGATTTCACCATGGGAAGCTTTCACTGTCCTAATGAATGCCCACCATTATTGGTCAGCTGAGCAAAATCTCGAATGACATTAAAAGAAGCAAGAGTACAGAGTGTACACTGGGTGTGGACCTCAGCATCCATCATTGGGAGTGGCTTGGTCACACGACCACTCACTGAGATGGCCGAACCCTGAAGGATGTGTCTGCCCGGCTCTTTCTACAGCAGGTAGAGAATGAGCCAACACAAGGGACTGACCTACTTGACCTCCTCCTCTCCTGTCCACCTGCAACAGGTGAATCTGTTGACCATGGCTTTGGCAGAAATCAGAAGACCATTGCACAGTTCTCATTGAGGACAATGTTTTGTCATTACACCAAAGACATCCCATATTGCTCTGACTGGCACAACAGTTTTGGATGTCATCTTCCCAAAGGAGCTGCAGAGGCTGAGACATTGACTATGTTCAAGGTAGAGGATGATTGACTATAAAGTCAACAGAAGTCAGGAGACGTGGGGAAAGTGGGAAGGTGGTGTTGAGACCAATATTGGATCAGCTGTATGGGCCTGAAAAATTGTGCTCCCTCAGACTTTATTCCTTGGAGTGCAGGAGGCTGAGATAGTTGAATTATTGAGCGGAATAGATAGGCTGAATGAACAGAGCCTTTTACCCAGTGTGGGGGTATCAGGAACCAGAGGACATGGGTTTGAGGTGAGATGATAAGGTTTAATATGAACACGAAGGGCATCCTTTGCATTCAAAGGATAAAGGATTCAAACAAGAGGAGTTGAGAATAGAAGCAAAGAGGTTCTTCTGCAGTTGTACAGAGCCCTAGTGAGACCACACCTGGAGTATTGTGTGCAGTTTTGGTCCCCTAATTTGAGGAAGGACATTCTTGCTATTGAGGGAGTGCAGCATAGGTGTACAATGTTAATTCCCGGGATGGCGGGACTGTCATATGCTGAGAGAATGGAGCGGCTGGGCTTGTATACTCTGTAGTTTAGAAGGATGAGAGGGCATCTTATTGAAACATATAAGATTATTAAGGGTTTGGACACGCTAGAGGCAGGAAACATGTTCCTAATGTGGGGAGAGTCCAGAACCAGCGACCACAGTTTAAGAATAAGGGGCAAGCCATTTAGATCGGAGATGAAGAAACAATTTTTCATCTCTGCCTCAGAGGGTTGTGGAGGCCGGTTCACTGGATGCTTTCAAGAGAGAGCTAGATAGGGTTCTTGAAGATAGTAGAGTCAGGGGATATGGGGAGAAGGCAGGAACATGGTGCTGATTGTGGATGTTCAGCCATGATCACATTGAATGGCTGTGCTGGCTTGAAGGGCCGAATGGCCTACTCCTGCACCTATTGTCTATAAAGGGTAGTAGATATATGTGATGAGCTGCCAGAGGAGGTAGTTGAAGTAAGTACTAACATTGCAATTAAAAGACACTTGAACAGGTTCATGGAAAGGAAAGGTTTAGAGGGATATGGGGCAAATGGAACTAAGTTTGATGAGGAAACTAGGTCAGCATTGACGTGTTGCAGCTGTTTCTGTGCTGTACGACTCTGTGGTTCCATGACTCTGACTAAGTCCTGATAGCTGTGTGAGAGCATCTTCACCAAAAGTATTGCAGAACTTCAAGAAGGCAGCTCACCACCATCTTCTCCAAGGTAGTTAGGGATGGATAATAAATATTGACTTTGATGCTGATATTAGTAAAAAACTAATTGGAATAAATCTTCTCCTTTGCACCATACTGTAGATTATCTGCCACAATTTATCCCAATCACTGACAAACACAGATACTTGAGCTTCTCTGTCTTTTAGTTACTATCCTTATAGTAAATGCATCCTCAGCACACACAGATATGTTCTGTTCTCACGTATTTAAAACAATTACACAATAGAATTATACGGAATTACTTTTAAATGTAAAGGGTAAATGGAGAAGATGTTTCTGAAGATGACATCAGCGTAAAAGAGGAAGGATCTGTGTTAGGCCATGTTTACACTTGTTTAGGATGTGGCCCTCACTGCTCAGGCTTCCATTTTTAGCCCATGAGGATGTGAACATCCTTACGTAGCCAGTGAATGATGCTCCCACAATGCTCTTGATAGGAATGAAGGAACAGCAATGGATTTCCAAGTCATGACTGGAGAGGCACCCACAGCATGTGGTGATCCCATGGGCCTGTTGCCATTGTCTTTCTTGGTTGATGGGATCACTGATATGAGAGGTGTTATTGAAGTAGTCTTGGCAATGAACATTGAGACACCTTGCGGTGGTTGATTGAGACCGAGATCACTGTACACAAGTGGTGGAAACAAAGAAGATTACAGTAGTAGATGGGGACATGCTATGTCCTGGATGATGTTGTGCTTCTTCAGTATCACTGGAGTAACATTCATCAAGGCATTGCACTCTCCTGAATTGGGCCTTGCCGCTGATGGAGAGGTTTTGTGGTGTCAGGAATTGCTTGCCCCATGATAACAAGAAATGCATCACCTTTCCTTTATCGATACTGCTTCTTAATGCTGCAACTCCCTACCTAGTATAACTGTGGGAGTACTTTCACTGGAAGGAATGGAAAGGTTTAGGAAAGCAATCTACCACTGTCTTGAGTACAATTAACAATGGGGGGAAACCACTAACCTTGACAGTGATGCTCAAATTGTCGAGAATAACTGAATGAGTAAAGAAATGCTTCACAAGTGAAATCAAGTACATGTGGATTAATGATATTCAAATACTTACAAATACTTTATAATTTTGTAGGTTCCACAACACTTGTAAAGGGAGCAGTGTCAATAGAACCTCTTCACAATCTCTCTTAAATCCCCACTACACAGCTTCCTAACAATCTCAACCTTTTCTTTACTTTTGTCAAAATCCACAGAGTGAAATTGTTCAGTTTAAAATTATCCAAGTTTCTCCTCTCCCTCTAGTGACTAACCTCATGTTCCCATATCTCACCTGACATAGAAACAGAGAAACATAGACAACAGGTGCAGGAGTAGGCCATTTGGCCCTTCGAGCCAGCACCGCCATTCATTGTGATCATGGCTGATCATCCACAATCAGTAGCCTGTTCCTGCCTTCTCCCCATATCCCTTGATTCCGCTAGCCGCTAGAGCTCTATCTAACTCTCTTTGAAATTCATCCAGTGAAATGGCATCTACTGTCTTCTGTGACTGAAATCCCAACGGGAATCACAAAATTCCCGGCCGCTCCACACTGCTGCTGTGTCCGTTGCCTGAATCTCACATTCATAGAAACATAGAACATAGGTGCAGGACTCGGCCATTCGGCCCTTCGGCCCTTCGAGCCAGCACTGCCATTCAATATGATCATGGCTGATCATCCAGAATCAGTACCCCGTTCCTGCTTTCTCCCCATACCCCTTGGTTCCGATAGCACTAAGAGCTAAATCTAACTCTCTCTTGAATTTTGTGATTCCCGTTAGGATTTCAGTCACAGAAGACAGTAGATGCCATTTCACTGGATGAATTTCAAAGAGAGTTAGATAGAGCTCTAGGGGCTAGCAGAATCAAGGGATATGGGGAGAAGGCAGGAACAGGCTACTGATTGTGGATGATCAACCATGATCACAATGAATGGCGGTGCTGGCTCGAAGGGCCGACTGGCCTACTCCTGCACCTATTGTCTATGTTTCTCTGTTTCTATGTCAGGTGAGATATGGGAACATGAGGTTAGTCACTAGAGGGAGAGGAGAAACTTGGATAATTTTAAACTGAACAATTTCACTCTGTGGATTTTGACAAAAGTAAAGAAAAGGTTGAGATTGTTAGGAAGCTGGGTAGTGGGGATTTAAGAGAGATTGTGAAGAGGTTCTATTGACACTGCTCCCTTTACAAGTGTTGTGGAACCTCCAAAATTATAAAGTATTTGTAAGTATTTGAATATCATTAATCCACATGTACTTGATTTTACTTGTGAAGCATTTCTTTATCATTCAGTTATTCTCGACAATTTGAGCATCACTGTCAAGGTTAGTGGTTTCCCCCATTGTTAATTGTACTCAAGACAGTGGTAGATTGCTTTCCTAAACCTTTCCATTCCTTCCGGTGAAAATACTCCCACAGTTATACTAGGTAGGGAGTTGCAGCATTAAGAAGCAGTATCGATAAAGGAAAGGTGATTCATTTCTTGTTATCATGGGGCAAGCAATTCCTGACACCACAAAACCTCTCCATCAGCGGCAAGGCCCAATTCAGGAGGGGGAACAATGCCTTGATGAATGTTACTCCAGTGATACTGAAGAAGCACAACATCATCCAGGACATAGCATGTCCCCATCTACTACTGTAATCTTCTTTGTTTCCACCACTTGTGTACAGTGATCTCGGTCTCAATCAACCACCGCAAGGTGTCTCAATGTTCATTGCCAAGGCTACTTCAATAACACCTCTCATATCAGTGATCCCATCAACCAAGAAAGACAATGGCAACAGGCCCATGGGATCACCACATGCTGTGGGTGCCTCTCCAGTCATGACTTTGAAATCCATTGCTGTTCCTTCATTCCTATCAAGAGCACAGTGGGAACATCATTCACTGGCTACGTAAGGATGTTCACATCCTCATGGGCTAAAAATGGAAGCCTGAGCAGTGAGGCCCACATCCTAAACAAGTGTAAACATGGCCTAACACAGATCCTTCCTCTTTTACGCTGATGTTATCTTCAGAAACAACTTCTCTATTTACCCTTTACATTTAAAAGTAATTCCGTATAATTCTATTGTGTAATTTGTTTTTAATGCGTGAGAACAAAACATATGGAACCACAGAGTCGTACAGCACAGAAACAGCTGCAGCACGTCCATGCTGACCTAGTTTCCTCATCAAACTTAGTTCCCTTTGCCCCATATCCCTCGAAACCTTTCCTTTCCATGAACCTGTTCAAGTGTCTTTTAATTGAAACTAGACCAAGTGCAGACCCGTTGGGTTTGTTTCCCCAATGTGCGTTTGCGGGGGGGGGGGGGGGCTGAGGCGTCACACTAACCAATGTTGGGTCTGTTCCTCCAAAGCTCGGTTGCGGGGTGGGAATCTGGCACCCACAAACACACACACTCATCACACCCCTTGATATTATATTCATTTTTTAATTGGCTTCTTTTATACCACCTCCACCCTATCCACTGACGAATAGCCCTCACCTCTCAGGTGCGTCTCGAGGGGGGGGGCAGAGAGAGAAAATTTAATGTTTGAAAAAAAAAATTGTGAGGAGGGTGGAGAGGAAGTGGGGAGAGGAAGGGGGGAGAGGAGGGGGAGAGAGGAGAGGGGGGGGAGAGGATGGGGGAGAGAGGAGGAGGGTGTTGGAGCGGGCGTGCATGAGTCGAGCCGCGGGCTGTGAAGAGAGAAGGGCAGAGAGAGAGAGAGAGGGGAGAGACAGAGGGACTGGTACACAAAAAAAAGATGGAGAAACTCAGCGGGTGCAGCAGCATCTATGGAGCGAAGGAAATAGGCAACGTTTTGGGCCGAAATCCATCTTCAGACGGGTTTCGGCCCGAAACGTTGCCCATTTCCTTCGCTCCATAGATGCTGCTGCAACCGCTGAGTTTCTCCAGCTTTTTTTTGTGTACCTTTGATTTTCCAGCATCTGCAGTTCCTTCTTAAAGACAGAGAGACTGTTGGCGGGCTGTTTCCCCAACGCGCGTTTGCGGGGGGGGGGGGGCTGCGGCATCACACTCACACTAACCACCCCCCAAACACCCAGGCGGGGGGAGGGGGAGAGAGGGAGACGGGGTGGGGACAGAAGAGGGGAGGGAGGGGAGAGGGGGAGGGAGGGGAGAGGGGGAGGGAGGGGAGAGGGGGAGGAGGAAAGGAGAGAGATTGGGGAGGGAGAGGAGAGCAGGGTGGGGGAGAGGGAGGGGGAGGAGAGTGGGGAGTGGGAGGAGAGCAGGGGGGCAGGAAGGGGGGAGAGGGGTAGGGGGTGAGAGAGGGGGGAGGGGATGAGGGGAATGGGAGAGAGGAGTAGGAGAGGGGGAGAGAGAGGGAGGGGCGAGGGAGAGAGGTGGGGGAGGGAGAGAGGTTGAGTGGGGAGTGAGGGGGAGAGGGGGAGCGGGGAGTGGTGCAAGAGAGAGGGGAAGGGGGTGGGATGGAGATGGGGGTGAAGAGAGGTGGGGAGGGGGAAGAGAGGGGGTGGGAGGGGAGGAGGGAGAGGGGTGCGGAGAGAGGGGGAAGAGTGTGGAGGGAGGGGGAGAGCGGAGAGAGGGGGAAGATTGGGGAGGGAGAGGGATGAGGGAAAGGGGAGAGAGGAGTAGGGGGAAGAGAGGGGGAGAGAGAGGGGTGGGGGAGGGAGATGGGGAGGAATGGAGGGGGTGATAAGTGGAAGAATGGGGTGGGAGGGGGAGAGGTGTAGGGAAGAGTGGTGGAAGTGGGAGAGAGGGAGGGGAGGTGGGTAGTGGTGGAAGAGGGAGAGAGGGGTAGGAGAAGGGGGTGGGGGTGAGAGGGAAGGGGGACGGGAGGAGAGAGGGGTGGGGGAGGGAGATGGGGAAGAGTGTGGATGGAGGGGCAGAGGGGTAGGGGGAGAGAGTGGGAAGTTGGGAGGGAGAGGGAAGGGAGGGGGGAGAGGGGTGGGGGAGGGAGATGGGGAGGGGTGGGGGGATGTGGAAGAATGGGGAGGGAGGGGGAGAGGTGTAGGGGGAGTGGTGGAAGTGGGAGAGAGGGAGGGGGAGGGGGTAGGCGGAGTGGTGGAAGAGGGGTTGTGGAAAGGGTGGGGGGAGAGAGGGGAGGGAGGGGGAGGGAGGGGTAATGGAGGGCGAGAGAGAGGGATTTGGGGAGGGAGCGAGGGGTGGGGTAAGGGGGTGAGAAGTGGAAGAGTGGGGAGGGAGGGGTAGGGGGAGTGGTGGATGAGGGACAGAGGGTTGGGGGAGGGGGCAGGGGGAGAGAGGGTAGGGGGACGGGAGGAGAGAGGGATGGGGAGGGGAGAGAGGTGTGGGGGAGAGAGGTGTGGGGGAGGGATGGGGTAGGGAGGGGATTTGGGGAGATGGGGTAGGGGAGGGAGGGGGAAGAGTGTGTAGGGAGAAGGGGGATGGGGGAGAGAGGGATGGGGTGGGAGGAAGAGGAGAGGTGAAGGAGATGGAGAGGGGGAGGAGAGAGGGGTGGGGGACGGGAGGAGAGAAGGATGGGGATGGGGAGAGAGGGGAGGGGGAAGGGGGAGGGAGGGGAGGAGGGAGATGGGGTAGGGGAGGGAGGGAGAAGAGTGTGGAGGGAGGGGGAGAGGGGTGGGGGAGAGAGGGGAAAGGGTGTGGAGGGAGAGTGGGAGGGGGAGGAGGGAGACAAGTGGAAGAGTGGAGAGGGAGCGGTAGGGTGAGTGGTGGAAAGAGGGACAGAGGGGGAAGGGGGCGGGGGGAGAGAGGGAAGGGAGGTGGGGGAGAGAGGGATGTGGGTGGGAGGAGGTGGGGGAGGAGAGGGCGAGGGGTGAAGAGAGGGAGATGGAGAGGGGGAGGTGTGGGGGAGGAGGGAGGGAGGCGAGAAGGGAGGGAGGCGAGAAGGGAGATGGGGTAGAGGGGGAAGAGTGTGGATGGAGGGGGAAGAGTGGGGAGGGGGAAGGGGGTGGGAGAGAGAGGGAAGGGGGTGGGGGAGGGAAGGGGTGGGGGAGGGAAGGGGTGGGGGAGGGAAGGGGTGGGGGAGGGAAGCGGGTGGAGGAGGGGGAGGGAAGGGGGGAGAGGGAAGGGGGTGGGGGAGAGGGGGATGGGGGTGGGAGAGGATGGGGAGGAGAGGGAGATGGTGAGGAGAGGGAGATGGAGAGGGGGAGGAGAGAGGGATGGGGGAGGGGGAGAGAGGGATGGAGAGGGAGAGAGGGTGTGGAGAAGGGGGGATCGATGGGGAGGGAGGGGAGGAGGGAGATGGGATAGGGGGAGAGAGGGGGAAGAGTGGGGAGGGGGAAGGGGGTGGGGGAGAGAGGGATCGGGGTGGGAGGAGGAGAGGAGGAGAGGGAGAGGGGGGAGATGGGGAAGAGAGGGGAGTGAGGGAAGGGAGGGGGGAGAGGGGGTTGGGGAGGGAGATGGGATGGGGTTGGGGAGATAAGTGGAAGAATGGGGAGGGAGGGGGAGAGGTGTAGGGGGAGTGGTGGAAGTGGGAGAGAGGGAGGGGGTGAGGGGTAGGGGGAGTGGTGGAAGAGGGACAGCGGGGTAGGGGAAGGGGTGAGGGGAGTGAGAGGGATTGGGGAGGGAGAGATAGAGGGGTGGGGTAAGGGGGAGAGTTGGAGAGTGGGGAGGGAGGGGAAGGTGGAGTGGTGGATGAGGGACAGAGGGAAGGGGAAAGGGGGCGGGGAGAGAGGGAAGGGGGACGGGAGGAGAGAGGGATGGGGGAGGGGGAGAGAGGGTGGGAGAGGGGGGAGGGATGCGGAGGGAGGGGATTAGGGAGATGGGGTAGGGGTGGGAGGGGGAGAGTGCGGAGGCAGAAGGGGGTGGGGGAGAGAGGGAGGAGAGAGGGAGATGGAGAGGGGGAGGGGAGAGGGGTGGGGGACGGGAGGAGTGAAGGATGGGGATGGGGGAGAGAGGTGGGGGGAAGGGGGAGGGAGGGAGGAGGGAGATGGGGTAGGGGAGGGGGGCAGAAGAGTGTGGAGGGAGGGGGAGAGGGGTGGGGGAGAGAGGGGAAATAGTGGGGAGGGACCACAACCACAAGACAGGCAGAGAGAGAGAGGGAGAGACACACACGCACACGCACACGCACGCACACGCACACGCACACGCACACGCACACACACACACACACACACACACACACACACACACACACACACACACACACACACACACACACACACACACACACACACAGTTTTAAATATAGACTAGACCAACTTGGAGATGTTGCATTCAATTCCCTCGTCCAAATCATTAATATACAGTGGCTTGCAAAAGTATTCAAACCCCTTGAACGTTTCCACATTTTGTCACGTTACAACCACAAACGTAATTGCACGCCACACTTTTCAGTTTTTTATTTGTAAAAAAATTTGAGAACCATGTATCGTTTTCCTTCCACTTCACAATTATGCGCCACTTTGTGTTGGTCTATCACATAAAATCCCAATAAAATACATTTACGTTTGTGGTTGTAACGTGACTAAATGTGGAAAAGTTCAATGGGGTATGAAAACTTTTGCAAGCCACTGTATATTGTAAATAGCTGGTGTCCCAGCACTGAGCCTTGTGGTACCCCACTAGTCACCACCTGCCATTCTGAAAAGGACCCGTTTACTTCTACTCTTTGACTTGTCTTGGCAGAAAAACCAGACCATTTTTCCAAGACATGGACACCATTCATTGATTTATTACAAGGATAGAAACATAGAAACATAGAAATTAGGTGCAGGAGTAGGCCATTCGGCCCTTCGAGTCTGCACCGCCATTCAATATGATCATGGCTGATCATCCAACTCAGTATCCTGTACCTACCTTCTCTCCATACCCTCTGATCCCTTTAGCCACAAGGGCCACATCTAGCTCCCTCTTAAATATAGCCAATGAACTGGCCTCGACTACCCTCTGTGGCAGAGAGTTCCAGAGATTCACCACTCTCTGTGTGAAAAAAGTTCTTCTCATCTCGGTTTTAAAGGATTTCCCCCTTATCCTTAAGCTGTGACCCCTTGTCCTGGACTTCCCCAACATCGGGAGCAATCTTCCTGCATCTAGCCTGTCCAACCCCTTAAGAATTTTGTAAGTTTCTATAAGATCCCCTCTCAATCTCCTAAATTCTAGAGAGTATAAACCAAGTCTATCCAGTCTTTCTTCATAAGACAGTCCTGACATCCCAGGAATCAGTCTGGTGAACCTTCTCTGCACTCCCTCTATGGCAATAATGTCTTTCCTCAGATTTGGAGACCAAAACTGTACGCAATACTCCAGGTGTGGTCTCACCAAGACCCTGTACAACTGCAGTAGAACCTCCCTGCTCCTATACTCAAATCCTTTTGCTATGAAAGCTAACATACCATTCGCTTTCTTCACTGCCTGCTGCACCTGCATGCCTACTTTCAATGACTGGTGTACCATGACACCCAGGTCTCGCTGCATCTCCCCTTTTCCTAGTCGGCCACCATTTAGAAAATAGTCTGCTTTCCTGTTTTTGCCACCAAAATGGATAACCTCACATTTATCCACATTATACTGCATCTGCCAAACATTTGCCCACTCACCCAGCCTATCCAAGTCACCTTGCAGTCTCCTAGCATCCTCCTCACAGCTAACACTGCCCCCCAGCTTAGTGTCATCCGCAAACTTGGAGATATTGCCTTCAATTCCCTCATCCAGGTCATTAATATATATTGTAAATAGCTGGGGTCCCAGCACTGAGCCTTGCGGTACCCCACTAGTCACTGCCTGCCATTGTGAAAAGGACCCGTTTACTCCTACTCTTTGCTTCCTGTTTGCCAGCCAGTTCTCTATCCACATCAATACTGAACCCCCAATGCCATGTGCTTTAAGTTTGTATACTAATCTCTTATGTGGGACCTTGTCGAAAGCCTTCTGGAAGTCCAGATACACCACATCCACTGGTTCTCCCCTATCCACTCTACTCGTTACATCCTCGAAAAATTCTATAAGATTCGTCAGACATGATTTACCTTTCGTAAATCCATGCTGACTTTGTCCAATGATTTCACCACTTTCCAAATGTGCTGCTATCCCATCTTTAATAACTGACTCTAGCAGTTTCCCCACTACCGATGTTAGACTAACTGGTCTGTAATTCCCCATTTTCTCTCTCCCTCCCTTCTTAAAAAGTGGGGTTACGTTTGCTACCCGCCAATCCTCAGGAACTACTCCAGAATCTAAAGAATTTTGAAAGATTATTACTAATGCATCCACTATTTCTGGAGCTACTTCCTTAAGTACTCTGGGATGCAGCCTATCTGGCCCTGGGGATTTATCGGCCTTTAATCCATTCAATTTACCCAAAACCACTTCCCGACTAACCTGGATTTCACTCAATTCCTCCAACTCCTTTGACCCGCGGTCCCCTGCTATTTCCGGCAGATTATTTATGTCTTCCTTAGTGAAGACGGAACCAAAGTAGTTATTCAATTGGTCCGCCATATCCTTGTTCCCCATGATCAACTCACCTGTTTCTGACTGCAAGGGACCTACATTTGTTTTAACTAATCTCTTTCTTTTTACATATTTATAAAAACTTTTGCAGTCAGTTTTTATGTTCCCTGCCAGTTTTCTTTCATAATCTATTTTTCCTTTCCTAATTAAGCCCTTTGTCCTCCTCTGCTGGTCTCTGAATTTCTCCCAGTCCTCTGGTATGCTGTTTTTTCTGGCTAATTTGTACGCATGATCTTTCGCTTTGATACCATCCCTGATTTCCCTTGTTATCCACGGATGCACTACCTTCCCCGATTTATTTTTTTGCCAAACTGGGATGAACAATTTTTGTAGTTCATCCATGCAGTCTTTAAATGTCTTCCATTGCATGTCCACCGTCAACCCTTTTAGAATTAATTGCCAGTCAATCATGGCCAATTCATGTCTCATACCCTCAAAGTTACCTTTCTTTAAGTTCAGAACCATTGTTTCTGAATTAACAATGTCACTCTCCATCCTAATGAAGAACTCAACCATATTATGGTCACTCTTGCCCAAGGGGGCACGTACAACAAGACTGCTAACTAACCCTTCCTCATTACTCAATACCCAGTCTAAAATAGCCTGCTCTCTCGTTGGTTCCTCTACATGTTGATTTAGATAACTATCCCTCATACATTCCAAGAAATCCTCTTCCTCAGCACCCCTGCCAATTTGATTCACCCAATCTATATGTAGATTGAAGTCACCCATTATAACTGTTTTGCCTTTGTTGCACGCATTTCTAATTTCCTGTTTGATGCCATCCCCAACTTCACTACTACTGCCAGGTGGCCTGTACACAACACCCACCAGCGTTTTCTGCCCCTTAGTGTTTCGCAGCTCTACCCATACCGATTCCACATCCTCCAAGCTAATGTCCTTCCTTTCCACTGCGTTAATCTCCTCTCTAACCAGCAACGCTACCCCACCTCCTTTTCCTTTCTCTCTATCCCTCCTGAATATTGAATATCCCTGGATGTTCAGCTCCCAGCCTTGGTCACCCTGGAGCCATGTCTCCGTGATCCCAACTATATCATAGTCATTAATAGCTATCTGCACGTTCAACTCATCCACCTTATTACGAATGCTCCTTGCATTGAGACATAAAGCCTTCAGGCTTGTTTTACAACACTCTTACCCCTTATACAATTATGTTGAAAAGTGGCCCTTTTTGATTTTTGCCCTGGTTTTGTCTGTCTTCCACTTTTACTTTTCACCTTGCTACCTATTGCTTCTACCCTCATTTTACACTCCTCTGTCTCTACGCTCACACATTTAAGAAACCCTTTCCCTTTAACTCCATCCTCCACTATCCCATTTGACACCCCACCCCCCTTATTCAGTTTAAAACCACCCGTGTAGCAGTGGCAAACCTGCCTGCCAGAATGCTGGTCCCCCACCTGTTAAGATGCAATCCGTCCCTTTTGTACAGTTCCCCCTTACCCAAAACAGATCCCAGTGATCTAAGAATCTAAATCCCTGCCCCGTGCACCAGTTCCTGAGCCACACATTCAGGTCCCGTATCTCCCTGTTCCTGCTCTCGCCAGCACGAGGAACTGGAAGCAAACCGGAGATAACAACCCTGGAGGTCCTGCTTTTCAGCATTTTTCCGAGCTCTCTAAAGTCACGCTGCAGAATATTCATCCCCTTCTTTCCGACATCGTTTGTGCCGACATGCACTACCACGTCCGGATGTTCACCTTCGCCCTCGAGGATTTTCTGCACTCTGTCCGTGACATCCTGGATCCTGGCACCAGGAAGGCAGCACACCATCCTCGAATCCCGTCTGTTGCCACAGAAACCCCTGTCCGTACCTCTCACAATCGAGTCTCCAACTACAATGGCGTTGCCTGACTTTGGCCTTTTTGGTTTTGGCTCAACAGCCCTATTCGCATCGCAAGCCAGTCCGCCGCTCAGTGTAAACACGTCTTCTGTCCCAACAGCTTCTAAGTGGGTGAACCTGTTCACAAGAGGTACAACACCCGGGGACGTTGGCATTCCATGCTTCCCTCCCTTTCTCACCGTCTCCCACCTTCTCTCTTCCAGTACCTTAGGTGTAACAATCGTACTGTAGGACTTGTCGAGGAACGACTCCGTTTCTCGGACGAACCGGAGGTCATCCACTTGCTTCTCCAGTTCCCCAACACGGCCCTTCAGGAGCTGTACCTGGATGCACTTGTCACATTTGTAGCAGCCAGAGGCACCAGCGGTGTCCTTGACCTCCCACATACTGCAAGCATCGCACTGAATCAGCTTGCCTGACATCTCCTTCTTTTGTCTCTACCTCTCAAGCGTATTGCGTGGTGTCCTCTCCTCGCCGAAGACTCTCGAGCCAAAGACTCACACTTCCCTCACAAGGCCGCTCACTCACTGCCGCTCGCTAAGAGCCGTCTTGCTTAAATTGACGGATAAATTGCCTGATTTACCAATTTACAAATAAAATTCCTCAGTTTTCAACTGTTTTCCCGGCACTGACTCACTTCTCTCGTCCCACTCGGGCTAGAGCCAATCAGTCGTATCTCTTGCTAATCTCCTGCTGCGGTTGCTCCCAAATCTACAGCAGTTCTGAATAAAGTCTGCCTGTGCTTGGCTTCTACTTTTCAACTTCTAGTATGGGTCAACACAACTTTGGACTTCAATCTAATTACGGGTTGGGTGAGGTGGGTGGGGAGGGACGAGAGGCAGGTATACCAACACTTTTCTTTCTCTTTTTCTTTTTGTCCTTTTATTTGTTTCTAATCCTCTCTTCTTTCTTTCTTTTATCCACTCTTTGGCTACACTTTGGCAGTCTAGGGGTTCTATCTTTGGACATTTCACTTTGTCTCTTTCCTGCTTTTTCTCCTTCCTTTTCTTCCAACTAAAGCTAAAAAGTTAAAATTGAACCTGTACCATAACTGTGTTATTTTATAAGCCGTTGGTTCTATTTTTGTTCATTTGCTTTGAATAAATAAAAAATAAAAAATAAAAAAAACTATTTTACATAATCAGACATCAGCTTATTTTACTTCAACTCACGTGATTGTTAGTCATTTAGCAACACTTAATTAAATCATTTATCCAGTAAACAAGATACTAAACAAGTTACTAATTTCTACTTTAGCATCTTTGTATTCGCAATAAATAAATTTGTATCTTTGTACTCAACCTGTAAACTGGTATGTAACATAGAAACATAGACAATAGGTGCAGGAGTAGAGGCCATTCGGCCCTTCGAGCCTGCACCGCCATTCAATATGATCATGGCTGATCATCCAACTCAGTATCCCGTACCTGCCTTCTCTCCATACCCCCTGATCCCTTTAGCCACAAGGGCCACATCTAACTCCCTCTTAAATATAGCCAATGAACTGGCCTCAACTACCTTCTGTGGCAGAGAATTCCAGAGATTCACCACTCTCTGTGTGAAAAATGTTTTTCTCATCTCGGTCCTAAAAGATTTCCCCCTTATCCTTAAACTGTGACCCCTTGTTCTGGACTTCCCCAACATCGGGAACAATCTTCCTGCATCTAGCCTGTCCAACCCCATAAGAATTCTGTAAGTTTCTATAAGATCCCCCCTCAATCTTCTATAATAATAAACATGATATTATGGTGTGTAACCTTTAACTGTAGCTGGAAAATAAGGGTGGCGAAATAGAGTGAGTTAGAGGGACAGCTGGGAGATTAGAGTGATAGTTGGAATTTAAGGGTGGCAAAGTAAAGTAAAGTAAAGTACATTTATTTATATAGCACTTTTCAATCAATTTCAATCAATGAAGCCAAAGTGCTTTACAGGGAAAATTATCTGTAGAAAAAAAGACACATCACACTATAAGAAATTCAACACGGACATCCCCCCACAGCAGAGTCGACACTCTCCACTGTGAGGGAAAGGCACCAAAATGTCCAGTCCTCCTCCTATTCCACTCGAGTTCGGGGCCAGTTTGAGGCCTCCGCAGCCAGTCGCCGCAACGGCAGCCCGATGTTGTAGGCCCACCTGCCGGGAAGCTGGACCACCGGCATCAGGTGGTAGGTCCTCAGCGGCTTGGAAGTGTCTGGAGCGGCCGCTCCTTCCCCGGAGACTGCGACGCCCGTTGGAGCTTCGACTCTGACTCCGTGGTGTTTTCGATCCAGCGCCGCCCGCCCGCCCACTGCAGGACGCCATCAGACCGCAGACATCGCCCGCTCCTTGTTGGTGTCCCAGCGCTGTGCCGCGGAAGCTGTGGTCCCGGCAGGAAACGCCGCTCCAGCCCGATGGAAGGCCGCATGGGGAGAGCGAAGATGCGATTTGGAGGAAAACCACATCTCCAACCAGGTAGAACTGGGGTTAAAACAGTACCCCCCCCCACCCCCACCCCCCACATAGAAAGAATAGACCTCCAAATAAAAGTTATAGACAATAAAAAGGGACACTTACGTAAGAATGCTGTTCATCGATTACAGCTCAGCATTCAACACCATCATACCCTCTAAACTGATCACCAAACTCGGTGACTTGGGCATCGACCCCTCCCTCTGCAACTGGATACTGGACTTTCTAACGAACCCAGTCTGTTAGGTTAGACAAGCACACCTCTTCAACCCTCACCCTGTGTGCTGAGTCCCCTCCTCTACTCCCTATTCACCTACGACTGCACACCTGTACATGGTACTAACACCATCATCAAGTATGCAGATGATACAACAGTGATTGGCCTCATCAGCAACAACGATGAGTCGGCCTATAGGGAGGAGGTCCAGCTCCTAGCAGCATGGTGCGCTGACAACAACCTGGCCTGTAACTACAAGAAGACCAAGGAGCTCATTGTAGACTTCAGGAAGTCTAGGGGCGGCACGCACACCCCCATCCACATTAACGGGACGGAGGTGGAACGTGTTTCCAGCTTCAGGTTTCTGGGGATCAACATCTCCGATGACCTCTCTTGGACCCACAATACCTCAACTCTGGTTAAGAAGGCTCACCAGCGTCTCTTCTTCCTGAGGAGACTAAAGAAGGTCCATCTGTCTCCTCAGATTCTGGTGAACTTCTACCGCTGCACCATCGAGAGCATC
>JAXLNO010003812.1:0-33136 GCA_038087875.1 Malacoraja senta
CCCCTGCCTCCCCCCTCTCCCCCTCCCACCTCGCCCCCTCCTATTCTCTCCCCCTCCACCCGTCCCACCCTTCCTCCGTTTCTATTCCCCCCTCCAACTCTCCTCCTCCCCTCTCCACCCGCCCCTCACTCACCCCCTCCTCTCAATCTCCCTCCCTTCCCCCTCTACTCTCTCTCTCTCCCCTCTAATCTCCCTCTCCTCTCCCTACCCCCACTTCTCCTCTTCTCTACCCTCCCCTCCTCCCCTCCCCTCCCCTTCCCCTCCCCCACCCTTCTCTAACTCCCTCACCCACCACTCAATCCACCCACCCCCTCTACCACACCCCTTCCCCCTACCCTGTCTCTCCTTCCCCCTCCCCGTTCTCCTTCCCTCCCCAACCGTGCGTTGGGGGGAACTTGGTCGAGTATAACATATATATCTGAAGAAGGGTCTCAACCTGAAAGTCACCCATTCCTTCTCTCCAGAGGTCACACACACACTCAACTCACTCACACTCACACTCACACTCACACACACACACACACTCACACTCTGGAAAGAAGCTGCTTGTGAACATGGATACAGCAGGTTTTGGATCAGTCGGATATTTGGGCAGAGGGATGACAAGTGGGAGTTTAATCCAGACAAGTGTATGATGCTCCACTTCAGAGATCAAATGTAACAGGAACAAATAAAGTAAATGGCAGAGAAATACACAAAGTGCAGGAGTAACTCAGCTGATCATGCATCATCTCTGGAGAAAAAGGATGGGTTACGTTTGTGTTCGGGACACTTCTTCAGATTAAAAGTAGAACTAAAAGAGGATCATTGATGTACAGAGGGTTCTTGGTGTCCAAGTCCATTGCTCCCTGAAGGTGGCAACATAGTGGATAGGTGGAAAAGAAGTTGTACGGTATACAGATAGAGAGCTTAGTAACATCCTAACTATACTTACCAGCGATTGCCTGCTGTAAACCCAGCTACTTTTGCACCACTGCCATGAGAAGGATCTAATCATGATTACATTATCTATATTACTAAAAGTAAGATCTTGACCACTCCTGGTTTTTTCTGTTTCGTGATTTTAGAAATAACGCTGCCACTTACGGCTGTGATTATTGGCCATCTTACTCAGAGTCCCCTCCGCTGTGCAGGACGAGAGGATTTTTCCCATCGATTCAAAATAAAAGAGTTATTAATGTTTTAAAAAATTTGAGATTCTCTCTGCTGCCCCTGCTGGGAGGGATTATAAAACCCGGAAGTGTTGTGCCTCACTCAGTCTCTGCAGGATGCAGGTAGCGAGAGTTCACCTCTCTCTGAGCTGTGAATAAAAATGAACGCATGTCCACTCAACTGTGAGTGCCCTTAATGTGGTTTGAAAATGAAAATGAAAATGAAATGTGGTTGCTTTGAAATTCTGCACTGCAAATGGTTGTTGGTGGGGGGGGGGGTTGCTTTGAACTGCTGCACTGCAAATGGTTGTTGGTGGGTGGGTTACTTTGAACTGCTGCACTGCAAATTGTTGTTGGTGGGGGGTTGCTTTGAACTGCTGCACTGCAAATGGTTGTTGGTGGGGGGGTTGCTTTGAACTGCAGCACTGCAAATGGTTGTTGGTGAGGGGGTTGCTTTGAACTGCTGCAGTGCAAAATGGTTGTCGGTAGGGGGGGTTGCTTTGAAATGCTGCACTGCAAATGGTTGTCGGTCTAAACTTGACAACTTCCTGTTTGCACTGTTATATTGATTTTAGATAAAACGCTACAACCTACGGCTCTGATTTTGGCCCATCTTACTCAGTCCGCACCGCTCATCAGCTCGCAGAAGATTCTTCCCATCAATGAAAATAAGTGTTTATTAGTGTTTAAAAAAAATGTTGAGAATCTCTCTCCTGTCAATCATGCCATGAAGGCCACGCCCCTTCCGGTGGGAGGGGGGGATGGATAAAACCCGGAAGTGTGTGTGTGGCTCAGTCTCTGCAAGCATGGGGGGGGAGAGGTCACGACTGTCTGAGCTGTGGAATCAACTGAACACACTGAATGTCTACTGAATTGTGAGTGTGGTTTTTATGTGGTGTTTTGTGTGGTTTTATGGTGGTTCCTCACCACTGCTTGAAATGGTATGAAACTGCATTTGAATGTAGTGGCCTTGTACTCTGCATGAAATGGTATGAAACATCATTTGAATTTGGTGGCCTTGCACCCTGCTTGAAATGGTATGAGACTGCACTTGAATTTGGTGGCCTTGCACCCTGCTTGAAGTGGCATGAAACTGCCACTTGAATTTGGTGGCCTGCACCCTGCTTGAAGTGGCATGAAACCGCATTGAATTTGGTGGCCTTGCAACCTGCTTGAAGTGGTCGGAAACTGCACTTGAATTCAGTGGCCTTGCCACCCTGCTTGAAGTGGTAGGAAACTGCACTTGAATTCAGTGGCCTGGCACCCTGCCTTGAAGGGTAGGAAACTGCACCTGAACTTGGTGGCCTTGCACCCTGCTTGAAATGGTCGGAAACTGCATTTGAATTTGGTGGCCTTGCACCCTGCTTGAAATGGAATTTCAAAGAATAAGCGTGAATCAACTGCCAGCCCACTAGCCGTGAGTGAGCTGCCAGCCACATCAGGCTTGAGTGACTGAGCTGCCACCCAAGAATCCATTTGGCCCCACAATATCCATACATAGCCCTCTGGAAACAGTCCCTTCACAGCCCACAATACCCATACTAGTGCTCCAGAAAGCCCTCCTGCCCCCCCCCCCCCACCCCTCACTGGCCACCAATATTGGAATTGGTGGAGAGGTGGAATATTGCATTGGGGAGACCAGCCCTCCCATGTCAACATGGGACCCAACGGGTCCCACTTAGTCTAGTTATTTAAAGAAGCCACTGCTGCTCTCCGGCTGGAGATAACAGAGTCATCCGATTGATATCCTGACTTGGTCATATTTACTGATGGCTCTTCACACTGACCTAGCAATGACAGATTTTTAGCAGGCTATGCAGTGATTGCACCACACCAAGTGATGGAGGCATATGCTTTACCATCTGGAACGTCTGCTCAGACAGCTGAGCTGTATGCCCTGGCTCGTATCTGTATATTGGCAAAGATTTTTTTTTTTTTTTTTAATTTTTATTTATTAGAAGTACATTACATTACAACCACATACATTAGTACTCGTCATTTATATCTTCTTACAATTAATGTACTCCATTTATTTTTTACACTAGAAAAGGAAAGATTGAAAGAAAGAAGAAAGTGAAGGAAAAAAGTGAAAGTGTAGGAAATGTGACAACAAAAAGGACGAAGACCCTATAAGAGCAAAATTAAAAACAAAAGAAAAAGAGTTAAGAAAATAGACCCTAGGAAAGAAAGAAGAGAGAAAAAGAGGAAAAAGAGAGAAACAAATATTTTTATGAGCATTACGTAAATGGGACATACCAACTCTTCAACTATCATCCCCCTTACCTGACCTCAAATTTTTTTTTTTTTTTTTTTTTTTAAGTACTTTTTTGCACCCTATGTTTGTAATAATTCTATAAATGCAGACCACGTCAGGTGGAAATGATCTGGTTTACCTGCTAGGAGGAGTCTTATCTCTTCTAGGTGTAATGTTTCAAACATATTGAAATCCACATAATTATAGTTGGTATTGGAGCCTTCCCAAAATTTTAGAATTAGCTTTTTTTCCAATTATTAACCCATAGTCCATTAGTTTCTTTTGAAACACATTTAGTTCTGGACCATCTTCCGTTATACCGAAGATAATCCATTCCGCTTTGGGTATCAGTCTTGTTTTAAATAACTTTGTAAAGATTTCAAAATTTCATTCCAAAATTTTTAAATTTTTGTACAGAAAACGAATGAGTGCGCTATAGTAGCTTCTTGGGATTGACATTTATCACAAATAGATGATACATTTGGGAACATTTTATGAATTTTTAGTTTTCGATAATATATCTATGTAAAATTTTTAATTGTATTAAAGTGTGTCTTACATTAATCGAGCATTTATGCACATTTAATAAGTATTCATTCCAACTTTCCTTTGAAAATTTTAATAGCTACTTTGTTCCCAGTCTCTTCTGATACCCTCCGTAGGTGGTATTTGTACATTAAAGATAATATTATACAAATATGATATTAAGTTTGCTGATTCCGCTTTATCTGCATTGCCTCGTCCAATACATCTACTGGGATCTTATAATGATCTTTTGTATATTTTTCAAATAGTTGCATATTTGAAAATATTTAAAATATTGATTTATTTCTGAGTTTATATTTTATTTGTAATTGTTGAAATGAAAGTAATTTTCCAGTTTCATACAAGTCACCAAGCGTTTTAATTCCTAATCTATCCCATTGTGTATAAGCTTTATCTATAATAGAAGGATTAAACGAAGGGTTATTGACTATAGGTAATAAAAGAGATACATTTCTTAATTTTAAATTTTGTTTTATTTGTTTCCAAATTCGGATTGTACTATGAATAATTGGGTTCTTATTATAATTTATGTTATTCAGTTTCATTGGAGAGAGGAGGATCGCTCCAATGTTTCTAGAGGAGCAATCCTCTTTCTCCATTACAATCCAGTCCACTTGCTGGGTGGAGTTATCCATCAGTTGAATATTGGCAAAAGATAAAAGTGCTAATATCTACACCGATTCTCGCTTTGCGTTGGGGTTGTACATGACTTTGGATAGTTATGGGAAAATAGAGGATTCATTACATCAACGGGAAAGACCATTAAACATAATAAACTTGTCTTAAATTTACTGGATACGATCCAATTGCCACAGCAGATCACAGTCATTAAATGCGAGGCTTATACATCATCGGACGATGATGTATCCAATGGAAACAGGTCAGCTAATTATGTCGCCAAACAGGTTGCCCTCAGGCAAACCCAGCAATTACAAGCAGCTAAAATTGAGTCTGCTGCACAAAGAAAGCTCCCGGTTAGCATTGATGTAGCCCAGTTACAGGATGCCGAGACCCTAGCATCACACCAGGAAAATAATTCTGGAGTCTGGGTCCACCCTGATGGCTCACATGGAAAAGGGATGGCATAGACATTGTTCCAGCAATAGTATACACCAGGTATAACAGTCATAATTGAAAAAG
Organism: Malacoraja senta; assembly: GCA_038087875.1. NCBI lineage: Eukaryota > Metazoa > Chordata > Chondrichthyes > Rajiformes > Rajidae > Malacoraja > Malacoraja senta. The sequence goes on from JAXLNO010003812.1 coordinate 5,092, forward strand.
TTGCAAAAACATGACTGGTGTGTCAACAAAATAATTCCTGGTACCTGGGATTAGGGGGGCGCATATATAATGCCATGCAATGCGTTCGCCTATGTTCTCGGCTGGTTGCGACAAGATACTGTAAACACTGGCCTTTTGGATCCTGCACTCTTTGCAGAGCACAATGAAGTCGGCTGACCAATTGACTGTACGGATTGCTACTCAATGCCAACAGTTTGGGATGGGTGCATTTTGCCCTTGTTTTTCCTTATTAATTAAATTAACAATTGATGGGTCCAAATTTGAGGTAGTTCCATAAACATAGGTCCAGTGTAAGACCGCTCCAGTTTGCACAGAGCCTGTCTTCCCAGTAACGTGCAGTGGGTCGTTCTAGAGATTATAAAATTATCAGTATGGGACTGGATACCATCCCTGTTGGGCGTTCCCTTGCTGTTGCTCCAGAGGGATGTAAGAGTTATTTGTCCTTTAATCTTAAAGTTATAATCAGCAGTAAAACTATAACTAAGAACACTACCACCTGCTTTTGGTGTTATAGGCACAGGACCCTTATTTCACTCTTTTTGTTTATCACCTGCTTCCTCCTTTGGGGGTTGGTGTCTTTTCGTTATCTCTATCCATTTCGTTATCAGAGATAGCTTAAAGCTTCCCCCCCTACGGCAAATCTCCGTTTGACCAATCATACAGATCGCTACTAAAAGTCACCACATATAGTATCGGTCATCTCTGGTCTCTTTTATTACAACATCAGCTGGTGATCCGGGCTGGATGTGTTAGATGCTTAGATGTTTGCACTTGTGAGAGAATCTTGACTGAGGGAACATATTACAATAAATACATTTAAAACACTAAGGTGTGTAGAAATTTTTGCAGATCAGACAGGGTTTATCCCTAAGAGATACTCTTCTAATAATATGAGACGTCTACACAACATAATGCACTCACACAAATCTGAAGATCAAGAAATATCAATTATTTCGCTGGATGCTGAAAAAGCATTTGATCAAGTAGAATGGAATTATATGGATAAAGTATTACAAAATTTCAACTGGGAGAGAATTTTATTTTATGGATTAAGTTACTATATAACAAACCTACAGCTAGAATACTTACTAATAACATATTATCCTCGAAATTTCAACTATCAAGGGGAAATAGACAAGGATGCTCATTATCACCACAGCTGTTTGCTCTCATTATTGAACCGCTAGCAGAAAAAATTAGAATACACCCTGATATTCATGGATATAATACTAAAGACTCATATAATAAAATATCTTTATACGCGGATGATATATTATTGTATATTACAAAAACCTCAAATCACTATACCAAATATATTAAATTTAATTGCAGAAGACTTCGGATCTTTTTCTGGATATAGAATAAATTGGAATAAAGTGAAATTATGTCATTAAAACCGAAAGATTCAACACATCTTTAAAAATTCCCTTTTAAAAATAGCTACAGAAAAATTTAAATATTTTGGGAATCGAAATTACCAGAGCATATCAAGGTATGCTCAGGGCAAATTTTGACCCCCTACTTAATAAACTGAATACATTAATTAAATTCTGGAAAAACGCTTCCGATGTCTTTAATAGGCCGAATAAACGCAATAAAAATGATCTTTTTACCACAAATTTTATACCTATTTCAATCAATTCCTATATACTTACCTAAGAAGTTTTTTAAAAAACTCGACTCAGATATCACTAATTTTATATGGGACTATAAATCACATAGAATACAAAAAACCCATCTGAATAAATCTAAAGTATTGGGGGGTCTAGCACTACCCAATTTTATGAATTATTATTGGTCAGTAAATATTAAAAACATGATTCAACTGATGGATAACTCCGCCCAGCAAGTAGACTGGATTGTAATGGAGAAAGAGGATTGCTCCTCTAGAAACATTGGAGCGATCCTCCTCTCTCCAATGAAATTGAATAACATAAACTATAATAAGAACCCAATTATTCATAGTACAATCCGTATTTGGAAACAAATAAAACAAAATTTAAAATTAAGAAACTTATCACTTTTATTACCTATAGTCAATAACCCTTCGTTTAGTCCTTCTATTATAGATAAAGCTTATACACAATGGGATAGACTAGGAATTAAAACGCTTGGTGACTTGTATGAAACTGGAAAATTACTTTCATTTCAACAATTACAAATAAAATATAAACTCGGAAATAATCAATATTTTAAATACTTTCAAATATGCGACTATTTGAAAAAATATATAAAAGATCATCATAATAACCCAGCAGATGTACTGGACGAGGCAATGCAGATAAAAGCGGAATCAGCAAACTTAATATCATATTTGTACAATATTATCTTAAATGTACAAATACCATCTACGGAGGGTATCAGAAGAGACTGGGAACAAGAGTTAGCTATTAAAATTTCAAAGGAAAGTTGGAATGAATACTTATTAAAAGTACATAAATGCTCGATTAATGTAAGACACACTTTAATACAATTTAAAATTTTACATAGATTATATTATTCGAAAACTAAAATTCATAAAATTTTCCCAAACGTATCATCTATTTGTGATAAATGTCAATCCCAAGAAGCAACTATAGCGCACTCATTTGTCTTCTGTACAAAAATTCAAAAATTTTGGAATGAAATTTTTGAAATCTTTACAAAGTTATTTAAAACAAGACTGATACCCAAAGCAGAATGGATTATCTTCGGAATAACGGAAGATGATCCAGAACTAAATGTGTTTCAAAAGAAATTAATGGATTATGGGTTAATAACTGGAAAAAAGCTAATTCTAAAATTTTGGAAGAAGGCTCCAATACCAACTATAAATATGTGGATTTCAAATATGTTTGAAACATTACACCTTGAAGAGATAAGACTCCTCCTAGCAGGTAAACCAGATCACTTCCACCTGACGTGGTCTGCATTTATAGAATTATTACAAACATAGGGTGCAAAAGTACTTTAAAAAAATAAAAAATTGAGGTCGGGTAAGGGGGGATGATAGTTGAAGAGTTGGTATGTCCTATTTACGTGATGCTCAAAAAAACATTTGTTTTTCTTTTTTTCTCTTTCTCTTTTCTTTTCTTAGGGCCTATTTCTTAACTCTTTTTCTTTTTGTTTTTAATTTCGCTCTCATAGGGTCTTCGTCCTTTTTTGTTGTTACATTTTCTACACTTTTCTACACTTGCACTTTTTACTTCACTTTCTTCTCTCTTTCAATCTTTTCTTTCTCTAGTGTAAAAAAATAAATAAAGGGAGTACATTAATTGTAAGAAGATATAAATGACGAGTATTAATGTATGTGGCTGTGATGTAATGTACTTCTAATAAATAAAAATTTAATAAGAAATTTTTGCAGCGAGTGAATTACTGAAATTGGGCGGCACATTGCTGCCTTACATCGCTTGCAGCGCCAGAGACCCAGGTTCGATCCCGACTGCGGGTGCTGTCTGTACAGAGTTTGTACATTCTCCCCGTTACCGGGTGGGTTTTCTCAGAGATCTTCGGTTTCCTCCCACACTCCAAAGGCGTACAGGCTTGGTTTAAGTGTAAATGTCCCTAGTTTATTTAGGATAGTGTTAATGTGCAGGGTTTGCTGGTCGGTGCGACACTACACTCTGCCTCAGGGAGTTGTAGAAGCTAGACCAAGTACTTAAGGTGGAGGTAGACAACCTTTTGAGGGATCGGGAGGATAAGACGTTTTAACACTGAGCGGCAGACTGGCTTGCGATGCGAATAGGGCTGTTGAGCCAAAACCAAAAAGGCCAAAGTCAGGCAACGCCATTGTAGTGGGAGACTCCATTGTGAGAGGTACAGACAGGGGTTTCTGCGGCAACAGACGGGACTCGACGATGGTGTGCTCCCTTCCTGGTGCCAGGATCCAGGATGTCACAGACAGAGTGTAGAAAATCCTCAAGGGCGAAGGTGAACAGCCGGAAGTGGTAGTGCATGTCGGCACAAACGATGTCAGAAAGAAGGGGATGAATATTCTGCAGTGTGACTTTAGAGAGCTCGGAAAAATGCTGAAAAGCAGGACCTCCAGGGTTGTTATCTCCGGTTTACTTCCAGTTCCTCGTGCTGGCGAGAGCAGGAACAGGGAGATACGGGACCTGAATGTGTGGCTGAGGAACTGGTGCACGGGGCAGGGATTTAGATTCTGAGATCACTGGGTTCTGTTTTGGAGTAAAAGGGAACTGTACAAAAGGGACGGATTGCACCTTAACAGGTGGGGGACCAGCATTCTGGCAGGCAGGTTTGCCACTGCTACACGGGTGGTTTTAAACTGAATAAGGGGGGTGGGGTGTCGAATGGGATAGTTGAGGATGGAGTTAAAGGGAAAGGGTTTCTTAAATGTGTGAGCGTAGAGACAGAGGGGTATAAAATGAGGGTAGAAGCAATAGGTAGCAAGGTGAAAAGTAAACGTGGAAGGCAGACAAATCCAGGGCAAAAATCAAAAAGGGCCACTTTTCAACATAATTGTATAAGGGGTAAGAGTGTTGTACAAACAAGCCTGAAGGCTTTGTGTCTCAATGCAAGGAGCATTCGTAATAAGGTGGATGAGTTGAACATGCAGATTGTTGTTAATGAATGTTATAGTTGGGATCACGGAGACATGGCTCCAGGGTGACCAAGGCTGGGAGCTGAACATCCAGGGATATTCAATATCCAGGAGGGATAGACAGAAAGGAAAAGGAGGTGGGGTAGTATTGCTGGTTAGAGAGGAGATTAACGCAATAGAAAGGAAGGACATTAGCTTTGAGGATGTGGAATCGATATGGGTAGAGCTGCGAAACACTAAGGGGCAGAAAACTCCAGTGGGAGTTGTGTACAGGCCACCTAACAGTAGTAGTGGAGTTGGGGATGGCATCAAACAGGAAATTAGAAATACGTGCAACAAAGGTAAAACAGTTATAATGGGTGACTTCAATCTACATATAGATTGGGTGAATCAAATTGGCAGGGGTGCTGAGGAGGAGGATTTCTTGGAATGTATGCGGGATAGTTTTCTAAACCAACATGTAGAGGAACCATCGAGAGAGCAGGCTGTTCTAGACTGGGTATTGAGTAATGAGGAAATGTTAGTTAGCAGTCTTGTTGTGCATGGCCCCTTGGGCAAGAGTGACCATAATATGATTGAGTTCTTCATTAGGATGGAGAGTGACATTGTTAATTCAGAAACAAGGGTTCTGAACTTAAAGAAAGGTAACTTTGAGGGTATGAGACGTGAATTGGCCAAGATAGACTGGCAATTGATTCTTAAAGGGTTGACGGTATATATGCAATGGAAGGTATTTAAAGACTGCATGGATGAACTATGAACTATCCTGCACCTGTTTTCTATGTTTCTATGACACCGATTTGCAGCCGAGCGTGGCCAATGAGATAAGGGGCTGGAAAGCTGCGTGTTTTATTTATTTATTTATAGCCAGCGCTAGTGTCGAGTCAACGGCTAAAAAAACTATTATTCTGAAATGCAGGGCAGGGAAAATTACTGAAGGGATGTTTAGAGACGACAGTGCGTTGTGACAGCATATGTAAGATAGGCCTATGCCAGTGTCAAAAATATTATACACCTTGCAGGGTTCTCACTTAATTTTTTTTCTCTGTTGTCAACCGGGCAACCTTGGCAGCTTTTTAAGTTGCCAAATGACAGTTTAGGTGGTCATTTAAGACGGTTTGCATGACGCGTGCGATAATGTGCTTGGACGAAGTGCGTAGTTACCAGTCGGAATTATGCTCAATGAAGCATTCAAATATTATTTCTGCTTCAAATAAAGTCACAAACTAAACATATTCACCAATCAAGACATGATATATACCACAATGACATGCAGCAAATTTATAATACGGTATCTCAACTCATTTTACACGTTGCAATGAATGCAATCTATATTACTAAAAGTCTCATCTTGACCACTTCCTGTTGCACTTTATATTGATTTTAGAAAAAATGCTGCCACTTACGGCTGTGATTTTTGGCCATCTTACTCAGAGTCCCCCTCCGCTGCGCAGGACAAGAGGATTTTTCCCATCGATTACTTCATTATCCACAACACCACCTATCTTAGTATCATCTGCATACTTACTAATCCAATTTACCACACCATCATCCAGATCATTGATGTATATGACAAACAAAAGTGGACCCAACACAGATCCCTGAGGCACCCCACTAGTCACCGGCCTCCAACCTGACAAACAGTTATCCGCCATTACTCTCTGGTATCTCCCATTCAGCCACTGTTGAATCCATCTTGCTACTCCACTATTAATACCCAACAATTGAACCTTCTTAACCAACCTTCCATGTGGAACCTTGTCAAAGGCCTTACTGAAGTCCATATAGACAACATCCACCGCTTTACCCTCATCAATTTCCCTAGTAACCTCTTCAAAAAATTCAAGAAGATTAGTCAAACATGACCTTCCAGGCACAAATCCATGTTGACTGTTCCTAATCAGACCCTGTTTATCCAGATGATTATATATATTATCTCTGAGTATCCTTTCCATTAATTTGCCCACCACTGACGTCAAACTAACAGGTCTATAATTGCTAGGTTTACTCTTAGAACCATTTTTAAACAATGGAACAACATGCGCAGTACGCCAATCCTCCGGCACCATTCCCGTTTCTAATGACATATGAAATATTTCTGTCTAGCCCCTGCTATTTCTACACTAACTTCCCTCAATGCCCGAGGGAATATCCTGTCAGGACCTGGAGACTTATCCACTTTTATATTTTTCAAAAGTGTCAGTACTTCCTCTTCTTTGATCCTCATAGTTTCCATAGGTACCCTACTTGTTTCCCTTACCTCACATAATTCAATATCCTTCTCCTTGGTGAATACCGAAGAAAAGAAATTGTTCAATATCTCCCCCATCTCTTTTGGCTCTGCAGATAGCTGTCCACTCTGACTCTCTAATGGACCAATTTTATCCCTCGTTATCCTTTTGCTATTAATATAGCTGTAGAAACCCTTTGGATTTACTTTCACCTTACTTGCCAAAACAACCTCATATCTTCTTTTAGCTTTTTTAATGTGGACTGTTTCTCTAGAGCATCCAAGGCTGGGGCAATCTAATGGAACATTTATAAAATTCTGAGGCAGAGTACCTTTATGTCTGAGGAAACCTATTCTCTCACTAGTTACCCTCTTTCCTTTAATGTACTTTTGGACGAGTCATAGTGTTACAAAGCACGGAAACAGATCCTTCAGTCCAAATTTCTCAAGTTGACCACAAGATGTTCCATCTGCACTAGTTCCACTGGCCCAGGCTTACCCCAGATCTCTCTAAACCTTTACTATCCATGTATCTGTCCAAATGTATTTTAAATGCAGTTATCGTACCTGCCTTAACTACCTTTACTGTCAGATCATTCTATATATCCACCATCCTCTGTTTGAAAAAGTTGCCCCTCAGTTTTCCATTGAATCTTTCCTCTCTCGCCTTTGTCCTCTGGTTCTTGATTCCCCATACACTGGGTAACAGACACTGTGCATTCACACTACCTATCCCCTTCATGATCCTACAAATCTCTATAAAATAATCCCTCGGCCTCCTGGGCTCCAAGGAATAAAATCCTGGCCAGCCCAACCTCTTGCTAATAAATCTGCTCTGCACACTTTCTCGCTTAACAACTGAGGAGCAGGATTAAGAAGGAAATCAGGAGGAAAATAAGGGGGAGGAGATACAATATTATGTCAGATGTATCTCCTCCCACTTATTTCCCACCTGATTTCCTTCTTAATCCTGCTCCTCAGTTCTCAAAACCGCTCCAGGAATGCACAATCCTTGCTGCCTATACCTGGCTCTTGCTTCCTCCTTCTTCCTGACAGCCTCAATTTCTCTCCTTATCCAAGCTTCCTTACTCCCACCTGCCTTGCCTTTCACTACAACAGGAATAGGCAAACCCTGAATTCTTCTCATCACACTTGTATAAGCCTATTCTAAGCAACTTTAGCAAGTTCCTATCTGATACCAAAGTTTGCCTTGCCCCAATTCAGAATTGTAACTAGTGGGACCACCCTGTGGTTATCCATAACTATTTTAAAGCTAATAGACCAGTGGTCGCTGGTCCCAAAAGGCTCACCAACTTACACTTCAGTCACTTGCTCTTCCCAATTTTCCTAATAAAAGGCGAAAATTAATCAGAGCATTTGGTTTTGTTCCAACATTTGAATCCGGAAAATGTGCATGAACATCAGGGGTGACTATAAGGATTGACCCTCAGAACATCTGAAACTTACATCTGTGACCATCGTCGATGCATCCAGAGAGAATGGTGAAAACTACTCTGATGATCTGCCTACAGTTTGAGAGTAAATTTTCAGTGGTTTCCACTGCCCACTTTCCCCATGACTTCCTCTTTACACTCCACGCATTTGTGATAAAACAATCTTGTGGGGAAGTAGAAGAGGACAGTCACTTCTAAAACAGCAACGGGAACATCGAGTCTGAATGAACAGAAGTCTAATCCTTGCAAATCAAGTTTAACAACATGTTTGCACTGATATTCTCCACCTTGACTCTGTTCCTCTGTGCAGTGGGTAAGTGCAGTCCCAGGATGGGTCGCCCAGTCTGGGTTAGTTTCATCTGCTTTCAAGTTCAATTTACATATTGCAGTGATGTGAATCTACGATTTTACAGTTGAATATTTCTGTTTGAAATTGAGATGTTTTGTGTTCTTGGTTCTCTGTGAGAAGGACACTGAAGTGTACTGCTCTGGAGTTCCTACCCAGCATGGATATCAATTTGTTTCACTGCTTTGCTAATCAAGGTTCAGAAGTCATCTGAGGCTGTTCTGATTCATCTCTGAGCAATTTATTCGGCTGAAATGTCAGAAGATAGGAAACACGTGTACATTTGCAACCCATATCTAAACGAAATGCATGATACAAATGCAAGAAAGAGTGGTGATTAAACAGGCAGATGTAATGGAGGGAAGAAAAGTAATGAGATGTATGAAGGGGATATAATAACGAGAACAGTGTTTATTTTTCATATGCGGCGGAAGTGGACTGGAGCAATTAAATTCTTACTTACTAGCTATAGGCACATTAATCTGTACGAAGTTTGTACATTCTCTGTGTGACCATGTGGGATTTCTCCGAATGTTTTGGTTTCTTCCTACACTCCAAAAACATACACGTTTGTACATTTATTTGGCTTTGGTAAAATTGTAAATTGTCTCCAGTGTGTACGGGGTGATCACTGGTTGGTGCGTACTCAGTGGGGCAAAGGGATTGAGTACGCGTATCTCTATGATAAAGATTAGTCAGAACAGCAACAACAAGTGCGCCATAACTTATCTAACTAAACAAGATGATGATAAAGCATTACCAAAGTATGTAAAGTAACCACAGTCATGCAAAGTCTGTTCAGTGCTGAGATAGGGTTGTGGTTAGTGTGTACAAATTCATTCAAAAACCTGTTGGTTGATTGGAAAAAGCTGTTCTTGTATCTGGTGGTAACAGTTCTCGGGCTCCAGCACCTGCTTCCCGGTGATAGCAGTGAGAAGAGAGTGTGGGCCGGATGGTGTGGGTCTTGACAATATTAGCTGTCTTCTTGAGACAGCGCTTCCTGTAGTTCCCTTCGATGGTGTGGAGGCCAGTATCGATGATGGACTGGGCAATGTCCACTGCTTTTTGCTGCTTCCTTAATTCCTGAGCATTCAGATTTTCAAACAAGGCCATGATGCAACTTAATTCAACCTGTCCATTGTACACTTGTGGAGGTTTGATAGAGTATTGGGCAATGTGCCAATTCTCCTCAAACCTCTGAGGAAGTGGAAGCACTGGTGAGCTTTCTTTGAGATTGCACCAGTGTGCTGGGCTCAGGACAGACCATCAGAGATGTGAAAGCCCAGGAACATGAAACCTTTAACTCTTTCTCCATTGCCATTCCACCAACATGGACAGGTGCATAGTCCCTTGGCTTTCTGTTCTTGAAGTCAATAACCTGTTCCTTTTTCTTGCTGATGCTGAGAGCAAAATTCTTGTTCTGGCACCACTCAACTAAATTATCTTTCTCCCTCCAGTACCCAGACTCAGCATTAGCCATTATTCATCTAAGGATGGTGGTATCATTGGAGAATTTAAAGATGGCTTTGGAGCTGCGTCTGGCTACACAGTCACGGGTATATAGAGGGTAGAGCAGGGGGTTGAACACACAGCTTTGAGGTGCCCCTGTGCTGATGGTCAAGGAGGCGGAGATATTGTTACTAGTACATACTGACTGAGGTCCGCCAATGGGGAAGTCGAGCAACCAGTTGAATAAGGTGGAGCAGAGACCCAGATCCCTGAGTTTGGACAGGATGGAACGCTGTGCCTCAGTCAATGAACAATAGCCTGACGTATATGTTTGCATTAAAAGCCAGTGTGAAGAATATCAGATCTAATGACAAAAGATTTTATAAATCTATTAGGAGAGAGAACATTGGCCAGGGAGAAATTTTGGCCCAATAAAGAGATACAGGCAAAAGACTGCAGAGGCAGGAAGGATAATAGCACAAAAGCCAGGAACACTCAGCAGCTCAGAGCCGCGGGTGGGGAGAGAAACCGAGTTAGTTTCAGGCATATTAACATTCATCAGATTCAATAAAGTCAAACCCAGGCAAGATTTTCAAATAGATCATGGAAATGACGGATCATGAGGAGAAATACTGTATTCCACACAAAAACGGACAGATTTTAACACACACAGTAAAGATTCATAGAGTCATACAGCACGGAAACAGGGCGTGTAGGAAGGAAATGCAGATGCTGGTTTAAACCGAAGATAGACACAAAAAGCTGGAGTAACTTAATGGGTCAGGCAGCATCTCTGAAGAAAAGGAATAGGTGCCATTTCGAGTCGAGGCCCTTCTTCAGATTGAGAGTGAGCGGAATGGGAAACGAGGAATATAGATGGTGATATGGAGAGATGTAGAAATAGATTCAGTCTAACCCATCTGTGCTGACCAAGATGCCCTATCTAAGCTAGTTACATTTGCCCATGTTTGCTCACATCCCTCAAACTCTTTCCTATATGCGTTTGTCCAAATGCCTTATAAATGTTGGATTGCACATGACTCAACCACTTCCTGTGCCAGCATGTTCCATGTACAAAACACCACCTACAGCCCCTTCTAGTTCCTATTGAATTATTCCCCTCTCACTTTAAACCTATGCTCTCTTGTTTTTGATTACCCTCCCCTGGGAAAAAGACTGTGTGCTTTCATCCTATCTATGAAACATATAAGATTGTTAAGGGTTTGGACACACTATAGGCAGGAAACACGTTCCCGATGTTGGGGGGGACCAGAACCAGGGCCACAGTTTAAGAATAAGGGGTAAGTCATTTAGAATGGAGATGAGAAAACACTTTTTCTCACAGAGAGTTGTGAGTCTGTGGAATTCTCTGCCTCAGAGGGCGGTGGAGGCTGGTTCTCCGGAAACTTTCAAGAGAGAGCTAGATAGGGCTCTTAAAGATAGCGGAGTCAGGGGATATGGGGAGAAGGCAGAAACTGTGGCCCCTGGTTCTGGACTCTCCCAAAATCGGGAACATGTTTCCTGCCTCTAGCGTGTCCAAACCCTTAACAATTTTATATGTTTCAATAACCCAATACATCCAGAGTGTACAAGCCCAGCCGCTCATTTCTCTCAGCATATGACAGTCCCGCCATCCCGGGAATTAACCTTGTAAACCAACGCTGCCTTCCTCAATAGCAAGAATGTCCTTCCTCAATTAGGGGACCAAAACTGCACACAATACTCCAGGTGTGGTCTCACTAGGGCCTTGTACAACTGCAGAAGGACCTCTTTGCTCCTATACATGACTCCTCTTGTTATAAAGGCCTACATGCCATTTGCTTTCTTCACTGCCTGCTGTACCTGCATGCTTACTTTCATAGACTGATGAACAAGGACCCACAGATCCCGTTGTACGACGGTGACAGTGATGAAGAGATGGTGCTTCCTTGTCTATATATGTGTTGCTGATAGCTGGGCAGGCTGTACTAATGGAGAGAGAAAAAAACTGAGACAAAGTCACAATTGGATGACTGGCAGAAATGGAAGGCACTTGCAGAACTTGCTGCTTCTAAGATTCAACCCTGACTGATTCTACACCTTGCTTTTCTAAGCAAATGTCCTTCATCATAATTGCTTTGTGGGGAAGCTCATTAATAATATGGGGCTGGCAGGGATGGGCGATGAGGACAAGAGGAACCCTATCCTTGTTCTGGGAGGATGGAGAGGGAAAGAGAGCAGAAGTGTGAGACTTGTCAGCAGTCACAGTCTTTTTCACAAGCTTAGAGGAAAGAGATAGAGAGCTCGGTAATATGGTGTGAAGACCGCAACTTCTCCCTCATGATCTGTAATGGTGATGAAACTTTTGTCGATATTGCCTCCATGTAATTTACAGGAATAATTTTATCAGGTTCCAAATATGTGAGCACACAAAATATGAGGTAACTTTGCAAAATAAGAGACAGAGAGGTTGCATAATTGGCAGAGTGTGTCAAATGGCAACCCTTGGTAATCCTTAGGGACCTGCACTTTTAACCAGATGGGGGAATTCAGAGTTATATATAAAAGCAGAATCTGCTGCTGCAGATCTGAATGAACAGCCCAATATTCTGAAAACATTTGTCGGTGAGACAGCGACAGAAATGAGAGAAACTGAGTCAATAGATCAGACAGTGACCTTATGAAGTTCAGCCATGTTCACAGACACTACTGAGTTAGGAAGTGGTGCAAGTTACCAAGACACAACCAGAGTCATTGAGTGGCCAGACTGTGGAAGATGGAATTTATTGAGGGGAAAATCTGTTAACATATAATTAGAACCATCAACATCAATGCATTTTATCAAAAGGCTATTTTGTGACATTGTTAGCTGTTATATACTTATTCATTATTTAGTTATCCCTATATCATGCCACTGTTGCCTTTACTCATGACCGACCTCAAACAACTGACTTACTTTACTGGATCTTCCAGTGTTTATTCCATAACTCCTTAGCTTCCTTGACTTCCTCCACAGTAAGTACTGATGAGAAATATTAATTTAGGACCTCATACACCGCTTAAGAATCCAAGCATAGATGACTACATTGCTCCTTAAATGGACATATTCTCTCCCTCTTTACTCTTTTGCTCTCCATTTATGGTACTTACAGAATCTCTTAGGATTCTCATTTACTTACCTGCCAAAGCTATCTCATGTCCTCTTCTTGAACTCTAAATGCCCCTCTTGTGTACAAGTCCTTAAACTCATCAAGGGATTTGTTTAATCCCAAACTAACCACAATTCCTGCACATTGTAGGTATCCCTCTATTCCCTGCCTGTTGATGTGTCTTTCTGAATTCCTCTGAAACATTCTCTCATATCTACTTTCACCACTTACCTCAGCAGTACCACTCTGTGTAATAAAAATGACCTTGTAAATCTCCTTTAAAATTTTCCCCTCTCACCCTTAAAGCTTTGTCCTCTAATATTTGATGTTTTCATTCTGGAAAAGGACTGTTCATCTACTCTATCTACGCCTCTCATCATTTTATAAACTAGCAGGTCACCCCTCAGCCCCCAATGCCCCAGAGAAAACAAAACATGATGTCCAACCTCTCCTTATAGCTGATACACAGGCAGATCCAGGTGAACCTTTCCTGCTCCCTCACCAAAGCCTCCTCATCTGTCCTGTAATGGAGCGACCTGAAGTACACACAATACTAAATGAGGCCTAACTGGCTTTATAAAGCAGCAACATGACTTGTCAACTTTCATACTCAACACTACGACCAATGAAGGCAAGTCGGTGTGGGTTTAGTATTGTCATGTGTGCTGAGATATAGTGAAAAGCTTTGTTTCCAGATAAATCACAATTTCCATGAGTATAAGTAAGTAAGTAAGTAAGTTTATTGGCCAAGTATTCACATACAAGGAATTTATGTTGGTGCTCCGCCCACATAACAACATGACATACAGTGACAGTTACGATGACTCAGAAAACACTAAACATTAATAATAATAAAATGTTAATGATAAAACACCATTGATCAAGCATGTGAACCAACAAAATACCAGATCAAAGTAAGGCTACTGATTTTTGGCTGTTGAGTAGAGCAACTGCTCGTGGATAAAAAATGTTTTTATATCTGGCTGTGGCAGCTTTGACAGTCCGGAGTCGCCTTCCAGAGGGAAGTGATTCAAAGAGTTTGTGGCCAGGGTGAGAGGGGTCAGAGATGATCTTGCCCGCTCGCTTCCTGGCCCTTGCAGTGTACAGTTCATCAATGGAGGGAAGGTTGCAGCCAATAACCTTCTCAGCTGACGGGACGATTCGCTGCAGCCTCCAGGTGTCGTGCTTGGTGGTTGAGCCAAACAGACCATGATGGAGAAGATGAGAACAGACTCTACGATGGCCGTGTAAAATTGGACCATCATTGCCTGTGGCAGATTGTGCTTCCTCTGCAGCCTTAGGAAGTACATCCTCTGTTGTGTCTTTTTGACTGTGGAGTCGATGGTAGCCCAGTCATACAGGTAGTGTAAAGAGAAAATTACCAGAGCACAGAATATAATGTTACAGCATGATAGCATTACAGTTATGGAGTCATACTGACCAACTTGCCCATGCCAACCAACATGCCTCATCTAAACTAGTCCCACCTGCCTCTGTTTGGCCCATATCCCTCTATACATCTTATCCATGTACCTGTCCAAATGTTTTTGAAACATTATGATAATGCCTCAGCTACCTCCTCTGGCAGATCCTTCCATACACCTACCACCCTTTGTGTAAAAACATGACCCCACAGGTTCCTGTTAAATGTTTCCCACCTCACCTTAAATCTATGTCCTCTGGTTCTTGAAGTTACAGAGAAAAAATCTTAAGATCGGCAATGAGATAAGTTGGAAGATTGGGCCTTCACCCCAGCTTAAGGGAGTTCTCTTCAGTAGTCTGATAACAGTGTGGAAGAGCTTGTTCCTGAATCTGGTGGTATGTGGTTTCAAGCTTTCATATCTTCTGCCCGAAGAGAGAGGGGAGAAGAGGGAATAACTGGGGTAAAAAAGATCCTTGACTATGTTAGCTGCCTTCCCAAGGCAGCATGAAGTGTAGTTGTAGTCGATGGGAGAGGGTGGCTGAAATGTAATAATCTGTAATCCACAACTCTACAATTACTTGCAATCTTGGGTAGAAATTGCCAAACCAAGCTAGGATGCTTTCCACAATTCCAGCAAATCTTTAATGCAGTTCCAAACATTTGTGTCTCAATAGACACAAAAAGCTGGAGTAACTCAGCGGGTCATCTCTGGAGAAAAGGAATAGGTGATGTTTCGGATCGAGACACTTATTTGGTCTGAAGATGGGTCTCGACCCAAAAATGTCACCTAATTTTCCAAAGATGCTGCCTGACCTGCTGAGTTACTACAGCTTTTTGTGTCTATCTTTGGTGTAAACCAGAATCTGCAGTTCCTTCCTACACACTTGTGTCTTTATGATCCTTTTGTCACATTTGGTGCCACTAAAAGCTTTTTACAGATACCAATATGCTCCCTAGTTTATCAGTCAATGAAAGTAAGCATGCAGCTGCAGTAGGCAGAGAAGAAAGCAAATGGCATGTTGGCCTTTATAACAAGAGGAGTTGAATATAGGAGCAAAGAGGTCCTTCTGCAGTTGTGTCGGGCCTTAGTGAGACCACATCTGGAGTATTGTGTGCAGTTTTGGTCCCCTAATTTGAGGAAGGACATTCTTGCTATTGAGGGAGTGCAGCATAGGTTTACAAGGTTGATCCCGGGATGGCGGGACTGTCATATGCTGAGAGAATGGAGCGGCTGGGCTTGTATACTCTGGAGTTTAGAAGGATGAGAGGGCATCTTATTGAAACATACGATTATTAAGGGTTTGAACATGCTTAAGGCAGTTAACATGTTCCCGATGTTGGGGGAGTCCAGAACCAGGGGCCATATTTTAAGAATAAGGGGTAAACCATTTAAAGTGGAGATGGGGAAAAACGTTTTCACCCAGAGAGTTACGAATCTGTGGAATTCTCTGCCTCAGAAGGCAGTGGAGGCCAATTCTCTGGATGCTTTCAAGAGAGAGTTCGATAGAGCTCTTAAAGATAGCGGAGTCAAGGGATATGGGGAGAAGGCAGGAAAGGGGTACTGATTGTGGATGATCAGCCATGATCACAGTGAACGGCGGTGCTGGCTCAAAGGGCCAAATGGCCTACTCCTGCACCTATTGTGTCTTGTTTATTATCTATTGACTATACTAAATTAATGTTACTAAAATACTAGCTTAGTTCCTGATATACTGCTCAGTTTAACACAGTTACAGTCAACAAACACTTACATAGAACAGGATTTATCCATTGACATTCAGTGTTTGTACTTCTGTGCAGTTGCTTTTACCAAAAGGATTGTTGGTCATTTCAGTGCTGAGTGAAAGTGTGGAGCTCAGATGAAAAGAAAATGAGACTACAAATTGGGAATGAATATGCAGAATATTCTTAAATATCCATGAGTTTATGAACCAGGGGCCACAGTTTAAGAATAAGGGGTAAGCCATTTAGAACAGAGACGAGGAAACACTTTTTCTCACAGAGTTGTGTGTCTGTGGAATTCTCTGCCTCGGAGATAAGTGGAGGCCGGTTCTCTGGATACTTTCAAGAGAGAGCTTGATAGGGCTCTAAAAGATAGCGGAGTCAGGGGATATGGAGAGAAGGCAGAAACCCGGGTACTTATTGGGGATGATAAGCCATGATCACATTGAATGTCGGTGCTGGCTCGATGGGCAGAATGGCCTACTCCTGCACCTATTGTCTATTGTCTATTGCCTTTTTGAAGCAGTGATTCCTGTAACTTCCTTTGATGGTGGGGAGGTCAGAACCCATGATGGACTGGGCAACGTTCACCAGTTTTTGCAATCTTCTTCACTCCTGGGTGTTTGAGTGGCCGAACCCTGCTGCAACCAGTCAATATGGTCTCAACTGTATATCTGTAGAAGTTCAAGAGTTAAAATGGACTTGCAAGTTCCTTTTTCTAACTATTATTGCAGTTGTATTTAAGCAATGAGGAACACCGTTATTTCGAAACATGTTTCAAAATATGAATTGTAAAAGGCAGGTGTCTTTCTTTAGGTAACTAGGGTGCTAGGAAAAGTTAAAACATTCTCTAAGTGCTGGGGAAATTCAGGAGAAATAGTGGCAGAATATCCACCATTGTGCCCATCAACCAGATTGTTTCTTGGAGTGCAGGATAGATGTCAGGAGTCAAGAGTGTTTTATTGTCATATGTCCCAGATAGAATAACATTCTTTATTTCATCAGCACAACAGAATATGTCAACATAGTATACTGTAAATAACATATTAAATGAGAAAAAAAGGTTCAGTGTGTGTATATATACATATATATCTGAAGAAGGATCTCGACTTGAAACATCGCATCTGAAGAAGGGTCTCGACCTGAAAAATCACCCATTCCTTCTCTCCAGAGATGCTGCCTGCCCCAGAGTTACTCCAGCTTTTTGTGTATATAATGACATACAATGCATTCGCTTATTTTCTCAGCTGGTTTCGACAAGATACTGTAAATACTGACCTTTTGGATCCTGCACTATTTGCAGAGCACAATGAAGTTGGCTGACCAATTGACTGTACGGATTGCTACTCAATTGCCAACAGTATAGGATGAGTGCATTTTGCCCTTGTTTTCCCGTATTAATTAAATTAACACTTGATGGGTCCGAATTTGAGGTAGTTCCATAAACATACCATCTGCGGTGCAGTGTAAGACCGCTCCCAGTTTGTACAGAACCTGTCTTCCCAGTAACGGCAGTGGGTCCGTTCTAGAGATTATAAAATTATCAGTTGAGGGACTGGATACCATCCCTGTTGGGCGTTCCCTTGCTGTTGCTCCAGAGGGACGTAAGAGTTATGTTGTCCTTTAATCTTAAAGTTATATACAGCAGTACAACTATAACTAACAACACTACCACCTGCTTTTGTGTTAAAGACACAGGACCCTTATTTCCCTCTTTGTTTATTACCTGCTTCCTCCTTCTTTGAGGGTTGGTGTCTTTTCACTATCTCTATCCATTTCTTTATCAGAGATAGCTTAAAGCTTCACCCATACGGCAAATCTCCGTTCGACCAATCATACAGATCGCACATATAGTTACCACATATAGTATCGGTCATCTCTGGTCTCTTTTAT
The DNA here is from genome assembly GCA_038087875.1 of Malacoraja senta. Taxonomy (NCBI): domain Eukaryota; kingdom Metazoa; phylum Chordata; class Chondrichthyes; order Rajiformes; family Rajidae; genus Malacoraja; species Malacoraja senta. Next base: position 23,304 of record JAXLNO010003812.1, read on the forward strand.
TACAACATCAGCTGGTGATCCCGCGTGATGGGGTAGATGCTTAGATGTTTGCACTTGTGAGAGAATCTTGACTGAGGGAACGTATTACAATAAATGCCCAGTCATTTAACACACTAACTTTTGTTTCCTGCACAAAATTACAAAACTTCTGGAGGGGAATTTTTGATATCTTTTCCAAAATACTTCAAACTAAATTGGATCCCGACATAAAATTGATCACACTAGGTATGCCAGAGGCCTGTTCTGAGCTAACGATATTTCAAAGACGTATTTTCGCCTAATAACGGCGAAAAAATTAACATTAAATTTTGGAAACAGACAACAGTCCCTGCAGTGAAGATGTGGATCACAAACATATCCGAGACACTACATTTGGAAAATATTAGGCTTGCCTTGACGGAAAAAACAGATCAATTTCTTAAGACATGGACATCCTTTACCGAATTCTTACAACAATAGCATGGTGCAACACAAATTTAAATTAAAATCCGATGCTGGGTTGGGTGAGGCGGGTAGGGGGGACGAGGGGCAAGGTATTTCTCCACTTTTCTTTTTCTTTTTTCTTATTTCTATATCTTTCTGCCACACTACTTTGGTAGTTTAGGGGATTCTCTTTTGTTCTTCTTCAATCTATCTTTTCACTTTCTACTTTTTTCTCTCTTGTTTTATTTTTCTTTTCTTTTTTCATTTTCATAATTTAGGTTATAAGGTTAAAAATGAAGCTGTACAATTTTTGTATAATTTTAGATGCCGAATGTTTTATCTCTGTACAATTGCTTCTAATAAAAATAAAAAAATAAAAAATAAAAACTTAACATACTAAGGTGTGTAGACATTTTTGCAGAGTAGTGAATTTCAGAAATTGGGCGGCATGGTGGTGCAGCGGTAGAGATGCTGCCTTACTGCGCTTGCAGCGCCAGAGACCCGGGTTTGATCCCGAATGCGGGTGCTGTCTGTACAGAGTTTGTACGTTCTCCCCATTACCGTGTGGGATTTCTCAGAGATCTTCGGTTTCCTCCCACGCTCCAAAGGCGTCCAGATTTGTAGGTTAATTGGCTTGGTTTAAGTGTAAATTGTCCCTAGTTTATTTAGGATAGTGTTAATGTGCAGGGATCGCTGGTCGGTGTGGACTCAGTGTGCCGAAGGGCCTGTTTCCGCACTGTATCTCTAAACTACACTAAGCTCTGCCTCAGGGAGTTGTACAAGCTAGACCATTTGACGTTCTTAAGGTGGAGGTAGATAACCTTTTGAGGGATCGGGAGGATTGAGGGCGATTGTGCACAGAAGATGAGATGAGTTCAGCCATGATCATATTGAATGGTGAGAGAAGCTTGAGGGGCCTGGTTAGGAATTACCTACTTCTCTTTGTAGTGTGATCAAAAAAGTGAACCAAAATTAAAAATAATTGCAGAAGCATTAAAGGCATGATGAGGGGGAAAAGATTAGCAGAGAGTGGGAGGGGTTGAGAACTAGCTGCTTGAGTGAAACTGGATGACGGATGCTGAGAGAAGTTTTGAATGGAAGGCTCTGTGGATTGGTTCTCCCCAGCCTCTTGCTTCATGTGAGCTTTAGAAATGATTCTTTTGATTCGAAAATAAAATACCAAATTTATGAAGCTTGCAGTTATTATCAAAAAATGGCAGTGTTACTGATAGTGAAGAAGATTGTTTGCAGCCACAGGAGGGCAGCACTAGATTGTCCATTGATTGGGTGGCATGTGGAATTCAATCCAGTGGAGTGTGAAGTGATAGATGGACACAACATGCTGGAGTAACTCAGTGGGTCAGGCAGCATCTCTGGAGAAAAGGATAGGTGACATTTCGGCTCGAGACCCTTCTTCAGACCAACTTCAGACCTTCTTTGTGTCTGAAGAAGGGTCTCGACCCAAAATGACATCTATTCCTTTTCTCCAAAGATGCTTCCTGACCTGCTGAGTTACCAGAACATTTTGTTTCTATCTCCAGTGTAAACTTCCAACACTCTTTGTCTGTTCCGCTGCAAAATCTCCTCAATGTATGCCTATTTCGAAGAGGTTCTCCTCTGATGGGAGTTCTGCAACACCCTTTCTCACTGCTACTCCTTTGTGGCTCTGAAGAAGGGTCTCGACCTGAGACGTCACCTATTCCTTTTTTCCAGAGTTGCTGAGTTACTCCAGTATTTTGTGTCTACCTTCGGTGTAAACCAGCATCTACAGTTCATTCCTATACACAGGGAAGTGATAGATATTGGGCAGGGCCAACTTGTTTAGTTCCTTCTAGCCGAACTCCCTGATCGCATCAGGGCATTCTGGATCAGAGCACACCACCACTCCTTTGGGATTGGCATTAGAGAGCAACTGGACACTGGAAGATCCTGAAAAGATAAGACTATTGTTTAAAATCTGTGGTGAGTAAAGGCAACTCTGGCATGAATGATAGATTGGGATACATGAATAATTAATTTACATATACCACCAAACAATGTTCAATATAACTGGGATGACATGCGTTAAGAAGAGAGTGGTTTGATATTGATGGATTTAAAATATATGGCGACATATTTTCCTTCAATAAATTCCATCTTCCATAGTCTGGCCACTCAATGCCTCTGCCTGTAACATTGTAATTTGCATGACATCCTCTGCTTCCTAATTCAGTCGTGTCTGTAAACATGGAACATCATGTGAACAAGTGTGAACATCATCCGGTCACTGTCTAAATTATGAACTGAGTTTCACTCGCCACTTTGCTGTCTGACCTGCTAAATGCTTCCAGGATTTTCCTTCAGATATGATTTTGCTTTTATATATAACTCTGAATTATCCCATCAGCTTAAAAGTGCAGATCCCTAAGGATTACCAAGGATTGCCATTTGACACACTCAGCGAATCATGAAACCTCTCTGTCTCTTGTTTTACAAAGTTACCTCATATTTTGCGTGCTCACATTTTTGGAACCTAATGAAATCCTTTGTGCAAATTGAATGGAGGCAATATCCACAATTGTTTCATCATCATCACTGACAATGAGGGAGGAGTTGTCGTCTTCAAGCCATATTACTGAGCTCTCTATCTCCTTCCCCTATGTCTGTGAAAAAGACTGTGATTGCTGACAAGACTCTCAACTGTTCATGTACCAAGTCTCACATTTCTGCTCTCATTCCCTCTCCGTCCACCCAGAACAAGGATAGGGTTCCTCTTGTCCTCATTTCCCACCTGTCAGTTCCACATTGTTAATGAGGGTTTTCCCACAGAGCAATTGTGGCAAAGGACCTTGGCTTAGAATAGCAGATTCCCACTAGTCACAGACCTCCAGCTCGAATATCTTCCTTCCACATCCCTGTGTCTTCTATGATTAAGCCATTTCTGAATGCATATGACCAAGTCATCGTGAATTCCAGACATCTTACATTTCTGGATCAGCTTATCATGAGAGAACTTATCAAAAACCTTACTAATATCCATTTCTACAACATCCACTGCCTAACCTTCATCAATTAATAGTGCAACTCCTCCATTGCATTTACCTCCGTCTCTACCACACCTGAAACATCAAAAACCTGGAACTTTAAGCTGCAAGTTATGTCCAGTTTGATAGCTTTGATATCTGTAGATCCTACGTACTGAATAGGTTCTATATCAGTTCTTAAACTAATTCATTATCTATTTCCAGGCTTACTAAAAATGTTCTCATTCGGATAACAATATTGATTAGTACAGGTGCCAGAGGTTATGGGGGAGAAGGCAGGAGAATGGGGTTGGGAGGGAGAGATAGATCAGCCATGATTGAATGGTGGAGTAGACTTGATGGGTTGAATTACCTAATTCTGCTCCTATCACTTATGATCAATTATGGTCTTATAATATGATATTCATGTAGTTTGAGGTTTTTGCTAGATCTAAATGTGCGGGCAGTAGAGGGTCAGGAAGTGGTAATGGTGATTGGCATTTCAGTGGGAGAACATTTTTGGAACAGTGTTCACAACTCCATCAGATTTTTAAGATAGTTCTGAATAAGGATACGTCTGGAGTGGGGGAGAGCAAATTACAACACTATTGGTCACCAAATAGAGAGAGTAATTTGGGAGCAGCTGTTCTTGGGCCAATCCACATCTAACGTGGGAGTAATTTGAAGACCAAAGTTCAAGACTGGTATGAGTAGGAAGGAATTGCAGATGCTGGTTTAAAGCGAAGATAGACACAAAAAGGTGGAGTATCTTGGCGGGACAGGACACATCTCTGGAGAGAAGTAATGGGTGATATTTTTCGGGTCAAGACCCTTCCTCAGACTAGTTAGGGATAAGGGAAACTAGAGATATAGATGATGATGTAGAGAGATAATGAACAATGAATGAAAGATATGCATAAAAATTATAAAGGAAACAGGCCATTGTTAGCTGTTTGTTGGGTGAAAACAAGAAGCTGGTACGACTTGGGTGGGGGAGGGATAGAGAGAGAGGGAATGCTGGGGTTACTTGAATGCCGGGGTATGTTCCTTAAGGAGAAGGGAAAGAATGGGAAGCAGGCAGCAAAACTTTGTAAATTTGGCCAAAAAGGAAACAGAAGCATTTGTAATATGTAGGAAGATGAAATCAGACAGAAACTTTAAGGAATATAAAGAAAGCAGTAAGGAACTAAAGCAGGGAAGTAGGATGACCAAAGGGGCCATGAAATGCCCCTGACAAGCAGAATTAACAACAATCCCAAGGCATTTAATACACACATTTACATGTGGGTTACTAGCGAGAAGATAGGATCACACAGCGCAAAAGGAGAGATTTTATGCTTGGAGTCAGAGGATGCAGGTGAGGTACTAAAGGAGTACTTTGCATCAGTATTCAACAAAGAGAAGGACATGTAGGAGAGTGAGATCAGTGGGGTTCAGCTCCTATGCCAGTACGTTTACAAATAACACAAAAATGTATGGGGTTGTGGACAGTGAAGAAGGCTGCCAGAAGATCCAGCAGATTATACATACATTAACACTATCCAACACATATTAGGGACAATTTTACATTGATACCAAGCCAATTAACCTACAAACCTATATGTCTTTGGAGTGTGGGAGGAAACCAAAGATCTTGGAGAAAACCGACCCGGTCACGGGGAGAACGTACAAATATGGTACAGGCAGCACCCGTAGTCAGGATCAAACCCGGGTCTTAGGCGCTGTAAGCTCTGTAAGGCAGCAACTCTCCCACTGCACCACCATGCCACTCTTAAACATTAGGTTTAAGGTGAGAAGAGAAAAATTTAAAGAAGATACAAAGCCGTTTTTTAAAACTATATTTAGGCACCTGGAATGTACTGTCAGTGGTGATTGTGGATACGATTGTAGCATTTAAGAACCTTTTAAAATGGAGGGATGTGCAGAAGAGGCGGCATGTTCAGCGCAGACATCATGGGTCGTAGGGCCTGATGTTGAAAGTTGGAAGTTCTTGCTGCTACACTCTGTTTTTCTTACAACTGCATCCTCCGTACAAATTTCCCGAAATGGAGCAGAATTGTACTGCAGATCAAGCTTTAAGCCAATGGTCCACATCCAATACAAGAACAATAGGCTTATAATGGTGGGGGATTTATACTTAGACAATAGACAACAGACAATAGACAATAGGTGCAGGAGCATGACCGAGGCTCTTACTCAATGTGAGGACGGGATCAGGGGCTGTGGGAGGGATGAGCAACCTGGCTGCAGCACCGTGGATCAGGGGGCCATTCAAGAGGGGGGAGTTAGAAGAAATGCCGTGGTGATAGGGGATAGTATTATTCGGGGGGTAGATAAGGTTCTCTGCGGCCAGCAGAACATGTCCCGAAGGCTGTGTTGCCTACCCGGTGCTAGGGTTAAGGATATCTCTGCGATGCTGGAGAGAAATTTGCAGAGTGAGGGGGAGGATCCAGTGGTCGTGGTCCATGTGGGGACCAATGACATAGGAAGGACGAGGAAGGAGGATCTGCTGAACGAGTTTGAGCAGTTAGGGAATAAATTAAAAAGCAGAACCTCGAGGGTACTGATCTCCGGATTGCTACCTGAGCCACGGGCCAAATCGGCGAGGGTACGAAAAATTAAAAAGCTGAATGCGTGGCTCAAAGACTGGTGTGGGAAAAATGGGTTTGGTTTCTTGGGCCACTGGCACCAGTACTGGGACAGGGGGGATCTGTTCTGTAAGGACGGACTTCACCTGAACGGTGCTGGGACTGGGGTCCTGGCAAATCATATAACTAGGGCAGTAGAGAGGTCTTTAAACTAAGTAGCGGGGGGGAGGTATCAAGGGGGGTAATAACGGCAGGGGTAGAGGAAATAGAGCAGGGTATCAGTGGGGAAACGGAAAATCAAAATGTGACAGGAGGATCCAGAATGTGTGAAGATAAAGCTCTAGATGTAAAAGGGGCAAAAACAGAAAGGAAGGGTAGTAAAAATCATCTGAAAGTGCTGTATCTAAATGCACGGAGTATTCGAAATAAGATAAATGAATTAACGGTGCAATTAAGTACATATAGTTATGATATCGTGGCCATTACGGAGACATGGCTGCAAGGGGATCAGGATTGGGAGTTAAATATAGAGGGGTACTCGACAATTAGAAAAGATAGACAGGAAAGAAAGGGAGGAGGGGTGGCCCTTTTAATAAGGGAGGGAATAACGGCAATAGAGAGGAAGGATATTGCGTTGAAGGATCAGGATAGTGAAACAGCTTGGGTACAGATAGAGAATAACAAGGGGAAAAAAACACTAGTGGGTGTAATTTATAGACCTCCAAATAGCTGTGACGCTGTTAGTCAGAACATAAATCTGCAAATAGTTGACGCATGTAAAAAGGGAACTGCTGTAATCATGGGGGACTTCAATTTTCATATTAATTGGGCAAACCAAACTGGGCAGGGTAGACTAGAGGAAGCGTTTATAGAATGTATTAGAGACGGGTTCCTAGAACAGTATGTCACAGAACCGACAAGGAGGGAGGCAATCTTGGATCTGGTCCTGTGTAATGAAGCAGGATTAATTAAAAATGTCATAGTTAGGGACTCGTTGGGAACAAGTGACCACAATATGGTCGAATTCCATATTCAAATAGAAGGAGAGCAGGTTGAAACTCAGGCTAGGGTACTTAGTCTAAATAAAGGGGATTATGAAGGTATGAGGACTGAGCTGATCAAAGTTGACTGGGATAGCAGACTCAAGAATAAGACGGTACATGAGCAGTGGTGTACGTTTAAGGATCTACTGTATAACCTTCAAGAAAAATTTATTCCTATGAAGAAAAAAAGGGGTAAGGGAAAGAACAGTCAGCCATGGCTCAGTAAAACTATAAAGGATAGTATTCGGCTGAAGGCAAGGGCATATAAGGTAGCTAGAGATAGTGGGAGGGTAGAGGATTGGGAAGCATTTAAAGGTCAGCAAAAAATAACTAAGAGATTAATTAAGACGGGGAAAATAGACTATGAAAGGAATTTAGCGAACAACATAAAAACTAATAGTAAGAGTTTTTATAGCTATATAAAAAGAAAAAGGGTGGCTAAGGTGAACGTTGGTCCATTGGAGGGTGAGACTGGAGAGTTGTTGGTGGGGAACATGGAAATGGCAAAGGCATTAAACGAGTATTTTGTATCAGTCTTCACCATAGAAGACACAAAAAATATTCCAACGCTGGATAAACAGGGGGCGGTAGGAATGGAGGAGCTAAATACTATTAAGATCACCAAGGAGGTGGTATTAGGGAAATTAATGAGACTGAAGGAGGATAAATCCCCTGGGCCTGATGGATTACATCCAAGGGTCTTGAGGGAGATAGCGGTGGGGATTGTGGATGCATTGGTGATAATTTTCCAAAACTCCCTGGAGGCAGGAACGGTCCCAGTGGATTGGAAAATGGCCAATGTAACACCTATATTTAAAAAAGGAAGTAAACAGAAGGCGGGTAACTATAGACCGGTTAGTCTAACATCGGTGGTGGGTAAAATGTTAGAGACAATTATTAAAGAAACACTAACGGGGCACTTGGATAAACATGACTTCATCGGACAGAACCAGCATGGTTTTGTGAAGGGGAAGTCCTGTTTAACGAATCTGCTCGAATTCTTTGAGGAAGTAACAACCCGGGTGGATAAAGGGGAACCGGTGGATGTGGTATACTTGGACTTCCAAAAGGCTTTTGACAAGGTGCCACATAAGAGACTATTGCTAAAAATAAAAAATTATGGGATTGGGGGTAATATATTAGCATGGGTAGAGGATTGGCTAACAAATAGGAAGCAGAGAGTGGGGATAAATGGTTCATACTCGGGATGGCAACCGGTAACTAGCGGGGTTCCGCAAGGGTCGGTGCTGGGACCCCAGTTGTTCACAATTTATATAAATGATTTGGAGGAGGGAACCAAGTGTAATATATCAAAATTTGCGGACGATACAAAAATGGGAGGAAAAGTAGGGGATGAGGAGGATAGGAAGAGTCTGCAAAAGGATATAGATAAGCTAGGTGAGTGGGCAACAACTTGGCAGATGAAATTTAATACTAATAAATGTGAAGTCATTCACTTTGGGAAAAAAAATGATAGGGCAAGTTATTTTCTAAATGAGGTGGAGCTGCGTTGTAATGCAACGCAAAGGGATCTAGGGGTAGTAGTACATGAATCACTAAAAGTTAGTATGCAGGTGCAGCAAGCAATCAGGAAGGCCAATGGAGTTTTGGCCTTTATTGCTAGGGGGATTGAGTATAAAAACACAGAGGTCTTGCTGCAGCTGTACACAGTATTAGTGAGACCACATTTGGAATACTGTGTACAGTTCTGGGGTCCATACTTAAGAAAGGATGTACTGGCCCTGGAGGCAGTGCAGCGAAGGTTTACAAGATTAATTCCTGCAATGAGGGGATTGACATATGAGGAAAGGTTAAGTAGGCTGGAACTCTACTCTTTGGAGTTTAGAAGAATGAGAGGCGATCTCATTGAAACATATAAGATCGTGAGGGGCCTTGATCGGGTGGATGCACCGAGGATGTTCCCAATGATCGGGGAAACTAGAACTAGGGGACATAGTTGTAGAATAAGAGGGGGCTCTTTTAAAACTGAGATGAGGAAGAACTTCTTCACCCAGAGGGTGGTTAATTTATGGAATTCACTGCCCCAGGGAGCAGTGGAAGCAGAAACATTAAATATATTTAAGTCTAAAATAGATGTTTTTTTAGCTGCCAAGGGGATAAGGGGCTACGGGGAGAGGGCAGGGATATGGACCTAGGTATGGTTAGTATAGTAAGACCTGAGTGATCTCCTGGACAAGTGTCGATCGCCTGGATTGGGGTCGGAGAGGAATTTCCCGGATTTTTTTCCCGAATTGGACCTGGGTTTTTATCCGTTTTTTTGCCTCCCCCAGGAGATCACGCGGTTCTTGGGGTGGAGAGGGGTGATAGCGATATAAAGGGGAGGGTAGTGTCTTGTGTTCTGTGTCTTGTGTCTACTGTTTGTGGGTAAGGGTGTCTGTTTAGTGTTCAGCCATGAGCGAATGGCGGTGCGGGCTCGATGGGCCTGGTGGTCTACTCTCGCACCTACTTTCTATGTTTCTATGTTTCTATGTTAGGCCATTCGGCCATTCGAGCCATTCAATGTGATCATGGCTGATCATCCCCAATCAGTACCCCGTTCCTGCCTTCTCCCCATATCCCCTGACTCCGCTATTTTTAAGAGTTCTATCTAGCTCTCTCTTGAAAACATCCAGAGAACCTGCCTCCAACGCCCTCTGAGGCAGAGAATTCCACAGACGCACCACTCTCTGTGAGAAAAAGTGTTTCGTCGTCTCCATTCTAAATGGCTTACTCCTTATTCTTAAAGTGTGGCCCCGGGTTCAGGACTCCCCCAAAAT
>JAXLNO010003813.1:0-20966 GCA_038087875.1 Malacoraja senta
GACAAATTTGTCATTTGGAACCCCGTTGAGGTCACAAACGAAATGTCGTTTCTGCAGCCATACATTACAAAACGAAGAAGACCGAGACACAACACAATTTACACATACATCCATCACAGCGCTGTGATGGAAGGCAAAAAAACGTATCTCTCCACTGCAATCCCCCCCCCCCCCCCGATGTCAGAGTCAAAGTCAAAGCCCCCGGCGGGGCGATGGTGATTATCCCGCGGCCATTAAAGCCACGCCGGGTGATGCAAGGTCGCGCCCGGGTCTTGGTGCTAGAGCCCAGGCGCGCACTCGCAACTCCCGCGGCCATCTCAGCCGCGCGGGGCGGCGATGTAAAGCCCCGCTCCAGGTGCTCTTCAACCCGCTACTCGGGCGGGAGAAGTCGGCCGCGCGGGCCCCGAAAAGCGGTCTCCCACCAGGGGACCCGCGGGCTTCCGGTGTTGCCTGTCCGCCAGACCCGCGATTGTAGCCTCCGAATCTCCGGAGGTCGGGTAGCAGCAGCGATTGTCTCCACCACAGCTCCACCCGCCTCCTGACTCGGCCAGCCCCGTGACGGTGAGTAGTCCGCAGCTCCGCAACTGGAGCCCCAGGTCGTTCCTGCTGGAGGCCGCTCCACGTTGCCCAGCCCCAACGACAACGGAGACCCGACAAAGAAAAGGTCGGGTCTCCCGTGCAGGGAAAGATTTTAAAGTCCCCCCCCCCCACACACATACCCCGACAAAAAAATAAATAAAAAACTACATAAAAACTGAGACAAAAATAATAAAAAGACAGACGGACTGCAGAGGCCGCTGCAAACGAGAGTTGCGCCGCCCACCGAGATTGCTTTGATCGTGGTTAGTGTTAACGTGAGGAGATCGCTGGTCGGTGTGGGTCTGGTGGGCCAAAGGGCCTGTTCCATGCTGTATCTTTAAAAACTAAAACTAAAACATTTCTGGATACAACCAGGGGTTATGTTCTCTCAGTGTGGTTCACAGAGTAGGAGCCTGTAACATGAGATATGAACATAAATTTCCCAGGTGAGTGTCAGTGTTCAATTTCTTATTTTCAACAACTTTGAATTTAGATTACATTTTTGAATGAAGTTTTTGGCGACATTTTTTACAATGAACATGCTGTTCCGAAAATTGCATCGTCTATTTCGAGCATGGGGCCTCGGGGAAGAGAATTTACCCAACATCTCCAGGTTTGATGACACAAGTATGAACAACATGCGGCCACATGCCGTGGAGGCCAAGTCAAAAGATATTTTTAAGGCAGAGATAGATAGATTCTTGAATAGTACAGTTATGGGAGAAGGCAGGAGGATGGGTTTAGGAGGGAGAGATAGATCAGCCATGATTGAATGGCAGAGTAGACTTGATGGGTGAATGACCTAACTCTGCTCCTAGCGCTTATGACCTTACGTCTACGCTTGATCTTGCTCTCTGCAATTCCTTGTTTCACCATTTTCATTTTATATACTTTCCTGTGAGTTCCTATTCATAAACCTTTCACTGCAGGGTCCAGTCATTGGGGAAATGGTTGGTGCACAATATATATTTTAAATGATTACAATTTTATCTCTGCTCCCTGCTCCATCTCTTAAGTTAGCTCCTGACATTTCGTGGCAAAATAGCAAGTGGTAACAATTTGTTATTAAGGAAGGAACTGCAATAATTAAGGAAGAAACTGGAGAATGCTGGTTTACACCGAAGATAGATACAAAATGCTGGAGTAACTCAGCGGGACAGGCAGCATCTGTGGAGAGAAGGAATGGGTGACGTTTCGGGTCGAGACCCTTCTTCAGTTCTGATTATAACATTATATTATTGTACTGAGGTACAGTGAAAAGCTGTTTTTGCTGCATGAAGTGGAAAGACTATACATGATTACAAATCAAGCCTCTACTGTGTACAGTTACAGGATGAAGGGAATAAAGTTTAATGCAAGATAAAGTCCAGTAAAGTCAGATTTAAATCAACAGCACTTTTTAACCTCTTATTGGAAATGGTGTTTAGCCTTCAGGGTTTGAAAGGTCAGTTTTGAAGGGATTAAAATTTTCCATTCATTTATTTTTAAGTAGTCCAGGTTTTAGGCTGCCAACTCCTTAAAAAAAATGCACAAGCGACCGTTGCCAAAATATGTAGAAGCTTTCACAAAATCTAATTCTGTGCTCAGTATCAGTAAACAGTGGTGGCAGCGGTAGAGTTATTGCCTCACAGCGCCAGAGACCCTGGGTTCGATCCTGATCACGGGTTCTGTCTGTACATAGTTTGTACGTTCTCCCCGTGACCTGCGTGGGGTTTCTCCGGGTGCTTCGGTTCCCCCCACGCTCCAAAGACGTGCAGGTTTGTAATTGACTTCAGTAAAATTGTACATTGTCCCTAGTGTGTGTGTTGGATAGTGTTAGTGTGCGGGGATCGCTGGTTGGCACGGACTCGGTGGGCCGAAGGGCCTGTTTTCGCGTTGTATCCTAGACTAAACTAAACTATTTTCTCAAATGAGACTGTTCACCAGATAACTGCAATACTATCGAGAATAGATATTGTTGTGGATGATGAAGAATGAAAATTGTAGTGCCTTACAAACGATGAACACATGTTCACGTTTAAAACACGGTATCTATCTTACTCAATGGGTCTGATGACAAAGTCTCCAAACGGATGCGAAAGATCAGCAGAGGCCAGGGGAAGAAAGTAGAAAAAGCAAGAACATTCACTTTGTTTATTAACATACACTTAAACAGAACGTGAGGCAAACATAAGAAAACGTCAGTGAAAATTGGAATGAATATTAAGATGTACGTCACTCTATACATATGACATTTTAATGCTCTGTCAGCTTCCCTAGTTGCAGACAGTGGAATTAGTTCATTTTGTGTGCTTAGTAATGAGAAGTGAACACACACCATTTTGGGCAGTCACTGTAAATAATCCATCATTCTAAAATTGATTAAGCATCAACGTAATGCAAGGCCTGCAGGAAGGCATGATTCATATTACTAGACCCATGATCAAAGGAAGCACTGTAGTAGAATCACTGCCACACTACAGACTGACTGATCGAAAATACCCTGCTGCGGTTTGTCCCAGCCCTGACGTTGCTAATGTCCGCTGCTGAACAGTCCCCCCCCCCCCACCTGCACGCACTCTTCCTCACAGGCAGGCAGAGCTCGTATCGATTGAGTGGTTTACCAAGAGGAACGTCGGAATTGTTTTTTACTGGAGGCTTTTCTCAACATTACAAAAATTGTTATCATGTTATCGAGAACCAGAGGGCATAGGTTTACGGTTCTAGAACCAGAGGGCCTGGATTCAAGGTTCAAGAACCAGAGGGCCTGGATTCAAGGTTCAAGAACCAGAGGGGCCTGGATTCAAGGTTCAAGAACCAGAGGGCATAGGTTTACGGTTCTAGAACCAGAGGGCCTAGGTTTACGTTCAAGAACCAGAGGGCATAGATTCAAGGTTCAAGAACCAGAGGGCATAGGTTTACGGTCTAGAATCAGAGGGCTTAGGTTTACGGTTCTAGAACCAGAGGGCATAGGTTTACGGTTCTAGAATCAGAGGGCATATGTTTACGGTTCTAGAACCAGAGGGCATATGTTTTATTTCTAGAACCAGAGGGCATGGATTCAAGGTTCAAGAACCAGGGGGGCATAGGCTTACGGTTCTAGAATCAGAGGACATAGGTTTACGGTTCTAGAACCAGAGGGCATAGGTTTGAGGTTGAATGAATTGTTGAATGATCCTTTAAGGACCTCTCCAAGGACCTTAAGTGGGGGGCTACCATCGACTCCACAGTCAAAAAGGCACAACGGAGGATGTATTTCCTGCGGCAGCTGAGGAAGCACAATCTGCCACAGGCAATGATGGTCCAATTCTACACGGCCATCGTAGAGTCTGTCCTCACCTTCTCCATCATGGTCTGGTTTGGCTCAGCCACCAAGCACGACACCCGGAGGCTGCAGCGATTCGTCCGATCAGCTGAGAAGGTTATTGGCTGCAACCTTTCCTCCATTGACGAACTGTACACTGCAAGGGCCAGGAAGCGAGCGGGTAAGATCATCTCTGACCCCTCTCACCCTGGCCACAAACTCTTTGAATCACTTCCCTCTGGAAGGCGACTCTGGACTGTCAAAGCTGCCACAGCCAGACATAAAAACAGCTTTTTTCCCCACGAATAGTAGCTCTACTCAATAACCAAAAATCTGTAGCCTCCTTTGCTCTGGTATTTCATTTAATTCACATGTTTAATCAATAATGTTTTATATTAATGTTTAATGTTTTATGTATCATTCTTAACTGTCTCTGTATGTCATGTGGTCACTTGCGGGTGGAGCACCAAGGCAAATTCCTTGTATGTGAATACTTGGCCAGTAAACTTATTCATTCATTCATTCATTCATTTCTTGTCACATGTGACAAGTCACAGTGATATTCTTTATTTGGCATAGCCATGGTATGCAAAGAGTCACTACATAATGGGCGCCGACAGAGTTACAAAGTATTCCACTTTACACAAACCATTTTTAACACATTCCATTTGGGGGTCCCCTTTAGTTCTCGGCGGGTTCCCCCACGTTGGGTCCTCTTTTACCCTCCCTCCCCCCCCACCTCCTCTCACCAGAGGACATAGGTTTAAGGTTAGAAAACCAGAGACAATAGGTTTAAGGTGAGGGGGGAAAGATTTAATAGGAACCTGAGGGTCGCATATGGAACGAGCTACCGGAGGTATTTGTGGCACGTACTATCACAACGTTTAAGAAACATTTAGACAGGATAGATTTAGAGGGGTATGCGGCGAGCGCAGGCAGGTGGGACTAGTGTAGACGGAGCATATTGGTCGGCGTGGGCAAGTTGGCCTGAAGGCCCTGTTTTCACACTGTACTCTGTATGACTCTGAGCCCCACTCCCACCCCTTCCAAACCTTGACGGATCTTTGTCAGTTTGACAGAACAACTGGGTTTATTTGTCAATCACGCCCAACGTTGGAGGGATCTATAAGAGGCGCTATCTCAAAACAGCGGCCAATATCATCACCCCCAAGGCCCACCTAGTCATCTCCCCGTCCATTTTATGAACATTGACTTCTCTAAACTTCAAGTAGCCCTTGCTTTCTCTCTCTCTCTCTCTCTCTCTCTCTCTCTCTCTCTCTCTCCATCCCCTCCCCCTTCCCAGTTCTCCACCAGTCTTTATGTCTCCGACTACATTTTATCTCTGCAACGCCCACTCCCCTGAGGTCAGTCTGAAGAAGGGTATCGTCCCGAAATGTCTCCAATAACTTCTCTCCAGAGATGATGCCTGTCCCACTGATTACTCCAGCATTTTGTGTCTATCTTCGAGTTAAACCAGCATCTGTAGTTCTTTCCTACACTCCCCGTCTATTTCTGGAGCCGATCTACATCCGTTTGGCTGCCTCTACCCCTCACAGTCAGCAACCTCAGCAATCTTTGTGTCGTCTGTGCACTCACAAACCAACCTCTCTACATTCATGCCCAAGTCATTTATCTATATCACAAACAGCAGAGGTTCCAGCACAGATCCCTGTGGAACTCCACTGGCCATAGACATTCAGCCTGATGAACCCGTCAGAGTCTGAAGAAGGGACTCGACCCGAAACCTCACCCATTCCTTCTCTCCAGAGATGCTGCCGGTCTCGCTGAGTTACTCCAGCATTTTGTGTCTATCTTCGGTGTAAACCAGCACCTGCAGTTCCTTCCTACACTCTCTTCCAAAACACGTCTCTGTCATCTATTAGTCAGTAAGCTCTGAATCCATACGATCAAGTCACAGTGAATCTCGTTCATCTTTATCTTCTGCTTCAGCCTACACTTTACAAATGCCTTACTGTAGACAACATCCACCATCACCTCCTTAAAAAATAATCAAGTTAGTAAGACACGACCTGCTGCACACAAAGACAGTAGACACAAAAAGCTGGAGTAACTCAGCGGGACAGGTAGCATCTCTGGAGAGAAGGAATGGGTAACGTATCGGGTCGAGACCCTTCTTCAGACTGGTTATGGATAAGGGAAGCGAGAGATATGGAGAGATAAAGAACAATGAATGAAAGATATGCAAAAAAGTAACGATAATAAAGGAAAGGCCATTGTAAGCTGTTTGTTGGGTGAAAATGAGAAGCTAGTGTGACTTGGGTGGGAGAGGGATAGAGAGAGAGGGAATGCCGGGGCTACCTGAAGTGGGAGAAATCAATATTCATTGAAAAATACCACTGGGCTGTAAGCTGCACTAGCGAAATATGAGATGCTGTTCCTCCAATTTGCGTTTAGCCTCACTCTGACAATGGAGGAGTCCGAGGACAGAAAGGTCTGTGTCGGAATGGGAAGGAGAATTAAAGTGTCCAGCAACCGGGAGATCAGGTTGGTTCAGGCGGGCTGAGCAAAGGTGTTTAATGAAACGATCGCCCAGTCTGCGGTTGGTCTCACTGATTTATAAGAGCCCACATCGTGAACAACGGATACAGTGGAAGAGGTTGGAGGAGGTGCAAGTGAACCTGCACGCTGACTGTCCCTAATTAACCCATTCCCTTCCAAATGGGAGTAAATCCTGCGCCATCCCAAAGAATCCTCTCCAATATATTCCCTACTATGGACGTTATGGAATTATACAAAGGGGAAAAAGTGGTTCTGCCAGTTATTCATTGCTAGTCTGCGTTTTTAAAGCATTCCAAGTCTCAAAGTAATATCCGTTACATTCAGATGCCAAATCTACTCACAACATTCCCAGCCATTCAGAAAATACGCGAAAGCTGAGCTGTTTTCAAAGAAAGCATAGAAACAGAACAATAGGTGCAGGAGTAGGCCATTCAGCCCTTCGAGCCAGCACCGATGGCTGATCATCTAAAATCAGTACCCCGTTCCTGCTTTTCCCCTATATCCCTTGATTCCTTTAGCCCTAAGAGATAAATCTAACTCTCTCTTGAAAAACATCCAGTGAATTGGCCCCCACTGACTTTGTGGCAGGGAATTCCACAGATTCACAACACTCTGGGTGAAAAGGTTTTTCCCCCATCTGTTATCTGCCTGCACATAACCCATATCCCTCCATTCCCCGCATATTCGGTGGGCGGCGCGACTTTCGTCTGCAGCGGCCTCTGCAGTCCGTCTGTCTTTTTATTATTTTTGTCTCGTTTTTATGTAGTTTTTTTATTATTATTATTTTTTTTTTTTTTGTCGGGGTAACTTTGAAATCTTTCCGCTGCACGGGAGACCCGACCTTTTCTTTGTCGGGTCTCCGTTGTCGTTGGGGCTGGGCAACGTGGAGCGGCCTCCAGCAGGAACGACCTGGGGCTCCAGTTGCGGAGCTGCGGACTACTCACCGTCGCGGGGCTGGCCGAGTCCGGAGCGGGTGGAGCTGTGGTGGAGCGCTGCTGCTACCCGACCGCCGGAGATTCGGAGGCTACAACCGCGGGTCTGGCGGACGGCAACACCGTAAGCCCGCGGGTCCCTGGTGGGAGACCGCTTTTCGGGGCTTCCGCAGCGGCGACTTCTCCCGCCCGAGTTGCGGGGTTGAAGCGCACCTGGAGCGGGGCTTTATCCCCCCGCGCGGCTTGGAATGGCCACCGGACTTTGCGGGCGCGCGCCGGGGCTCTAACACCAAGACCCGGTGCGCGACCTTGCATCACCCGGCGTGGCTTTAATGGCTGCGGGACAATCAACATCGCCCGCCGGGGGCTTTGACTTTGACTCTGACTGACATCGGGGGGGGGGGGGAGTGCAGTGGAGAGATACGTTTTTTTGCCTTCCATCACAGCGCTGTGATGGATGTAATGTGTAAATTGTGTTGTGTCTCGGGTCTTCTTCGTTTTGTATTGTATGGCTGCAGAAACGACATTTCGTTTGGACCTCAAGGGGTCCAAATGACAAATTTGTCCAAAAGACAAAAGACAAAATAAATTGAATTGAAAATATCCATGTTTATGCCAAGGTCTCTTAAATGCCACTGTCGTATCTGCCTCAACCACCACCTCCGGTGACATGTTCCAGGCGCTCGCCACTCTCTGTGTTCATGGAACAACACCTGTTGTCTAACATCAATGGGATTAGGAGGCAGAGATCAGCCATGAATGAATGGCGGAGTAGACCCGATGGGCTGAATGGCCTAATCCTACTACTCTGACGTGAACTTGTTAACATGTGGACACACGGGCCTTCAGTTAAAAGCCTCCACTCCCCCAAAATAGAGGCGGCCATTTTATCCCACACAACCATTTACATGAGAATACAGAGACTTTAAGAACTTTGCGATCTTACCAGGATGGTGAACTTGCCGCTCAGCAGCTCGGATCGAAGCGGCTCTTCATGAGGCTTCAACTTTACGATGCCTTCTCTCAACCTTGTATCCTGAAAATAATCCAAATATATTGAAGTTGGTATTCATCCTCTCTGCTCCAGCAAATCAAGCTTGAAACAAATGTGTTGAAATGCATATATTTGCAATGTAGTGTATTTTCTCAGATGAAAAGCATTCTGTTCTGTCACTCAAATCAATTTCCCCGTCATTTTGACCTTTGGGTTATTGTATTTTAAAAAATGAATTACTCAGTAAGTGTGGACCACATCATTGTGTCAAGATACACATAGTTTAAGGAGATACCAGAAACATGAACAAATAATATTTAGCTAATAGTGACTGCCATTGAAAATCCCTAAATAAAAAGGTCCAATTTCTGTGTCATTGTGGTGGTGCTCAGGTGGAAAGAGCCTGGTTAAAGTTATTTTTTGTCCCCTCCTTCAAGATAAATAGACAATTCCTCCGACATAAAACCGGCGCGATTTTCTGGAGCAAATGTACAAAGTGCTGGAGGCACAGTGTCGCAGCTGGTAGAGCCACTGCCTCACAGCGCCAGAGACCCGGGTTCAATCCTGACAGCGGGTGCTGTCTGTGTGGAGTTTGTACGTTCTCCCTGTGACCGTGTGGGTTTCCTCCGGGTGCTCCAGTTTCCTCCCACAACCCAAAGACGTGCGGATCTGTAGGTTCAGACTGAAGAAGGGTTTCGGCCCGAAACGTTGCCTATTTCCTTCGCTCCATAGATGCTGCTGCACCCGCTGAGTTTCTCCAGCACTTTTGTCGACCATCTAAAATCAGTACCCTGTTCCTGCTTTTTCCCTATATCCCTTGATTCCTTTAGCCCCAAGAGATAAATCTAACTCTCTCTTGAAAAACAATCCAGTGAATTGGCCCCCACTGCCTTTGTGGCAGGGAATTCCACAGATTCACAACACTCTGGGTGAAAAGGTTTTTCCTCATCTGTTATCTGCCTGCACATAACCCATATCCCTCCATTCCCCGCATATCCATGTTTATGCCAAGATCTCTTAAATGCCACTGTCGAATCTGTAGGTTCACTGGCCCGACGTAAATCACCCCTAGTGTGTAGAAAGTGGATGAAAAAGTGGGATAATGTAGAACTATGGGACGGTGTGTTCACTGGTCAGCGTGGACTCCGTCGAAACTCATCCCTAAACTGAACTAAACTCAGCTGGTCAGGCAGCATCAGTGGAGGGAATGGACAGTCGACGTTTCGGATCGATACCCTACTTCAGATTGATGGAGTGGGGTGATGGCAGCTGGAAAAGAGAGGTGGGGATGGGGCAAAGCCTGGCAATGATAGGTAGATGCAGGGGATAGAGAGGGGGCGATTGCCAGATGCGTGGAGTAAGTGACTATATGCAGCACCTCATATAATTTAGTTTAGAGATACAGCGCGGAAGCAGGCCCTTCGGCCTATCGAAGTCCGCGTCGACCAGTGATCCCCGCATATTAACACTATCCTACACACACTAGGGACAATTTGGATTTACACCAAGCCAATTAACCCACAAACTTGTACATCTTTGGAGTGTGGGAGGAAACCGAAGATCTCGGAGAAAACCCACGCGGTCACGGGGAGAACGTACAAACTCCGTACAAACGGCACCCGTAGTCGGGAACGAACCCAGGTCTTCGGCGCTGCAAGCTCTGTAAGGCAGCAACTCTACCGCTGCGCCATCGTGCTGACATTTGACGGGCTCTTTCCCACTTCTTTACAAACTCTACTTGAAGATGGAAAAGTGGAGGCCAAGGCCTCGCGCTGCAAGGCAAGAAAGGTGGATGTCGCAGTGGGAGAGCTGCTGTCTTACAGCGCCAGAAACCCAGGTTCGATCCCGACTACAGATGCTGTCTGTACGGTTTTCCCTGTGATGGCGTGGGTTTTCTCCAGGAGCTCCGGTTTCCGCCCACACTCCAAAGACGTACAGGTTTGTAGACGAATTGGTTTCGGTAAAATTGTAAATTGTCCCGAGTGTGTAGGACGGTGTCAGTGTACGGGTGATCGCTGGTCGGCACGGACTCGGTGGGCCGAAGGGCCTGTTTCTGCGCTAAAGTCTCTAAAGTCTAAAAGTAAAATGCAAGCAGTGGAAATCCAATCTGGATATAACAGCAGAAATCAATAGGTATAAATACAGGATTAGAACCAAATTGCCAGTGGAGTCAATTCCCTCCGTGCTGAAGACCGCTAATTAAAATCCAGCAATCGATGATGAATTACCCACTGCAATTCATGTGTGTTCTGGGGACAGATGTATTGACTGCACCAGAACCAGATCTGTTGAGGCCATGGCAAAGACCCCAGCTGAGTTACTCTGACACTATGTGAACTCTTCACTCTGCCTCTCTCTTTACAAATCACTTCCCTCTGGAAGGCGACTCCGGACTGTCAAAGCTGCCACAGCCAGACATAAAAACAGTTTTTATCCACGAGTAGTTGCTCTAATCAACAGCCAAAAATCTGTAGCCTCCCTTTGATCTGGTATGTTGTTGGTTCACATGCTTGATCAATGGTGTTTTATCATTAATGTTTTATTATTATTCATGTTTAGTGTTTTCTGAGTCATTCGTAACTGTCACTGTATGTCATGTTGTTACTTGTGGGCGGAGCACCAAGGCAAATTCCTTGTATGTGAATACTTGGCCAATAAACTTACTTACTTACTTACTTAAATGACCGGCAAAGTCCTTGAGTCATAGAGTGATACAGCGTGGAAACAGGCCCTTCGGCCCAACTTGCCCACACCGACCAACATGTCCCAGCTACACCATTCCCATCTGCCTGCATTTGGTCCATATCCCTCCAAAAGAATGTGTTTGACAGATTTTTCCCTTTATTTAAGACTTCCAGCATCTCTTGCTTTGAACACACTTTATTACTTTAAAAACATTTTCAGAATTCACCGCAGAAAGGGGATAAGATCTCATGAAGCAATTCACATCCGTTCACTCTGCAGATCAGCAGACTCAGAATGGAATACCACACTGCTCCTGAAGGCAGAACAGTTCAACAAATGTTTGGATTAATGCTAAGACTTTGGAAGGCACTGGTCAGACCGCGTTTGGAGTATTGTGAGCAGTTTTGGGCCCCATATCTGAGGAAGGATGTGCTGGCGTTGGAGAGGGTCCAGAGTTTTTTTACGAGAATGATCCCAGGAATGATTGGGTTAACATATGATGAGCGTTTGACAGCACTGGGCCTGTACTCGCTGGAGTTTAGAAGGATGACGGGGGAACCTCATTGAAACGTAATGAATAGTGAAAGGCCCGGATAGAGTGAAAGTGGAGAGGATGTTTCCACTAGTGGGAGAATCCAGGACCAGAGGCCATAACCTCAGAATAAATGGACGTACCTTTAGAAAGGAGATGAGGAGGAATTTCTTTAGTCAGAGGGTGGTGAATCTGTAAAATTCTTTGCCACAGATGGCTGTGGAGGCCAAGTCAATGGATATTTTTAAGGCTGAGATTGACAGATTCTTGATTAGTATGGGTGTCAGGAGTTATGGGGAAAAGGCAGGAAAATGGGATTGAGAGGGAAAGATAGATCAGCCACGAGTGAATGGCAGAGTAGACTTGATCGGCCGAATGGCCTAATTCAGGTCCTTTGACAAATGAGCTTAAGATTACTTATTTACAATTCAAGGTTGGCAGTGAAGCTCTACGCCAACTAAGTTAAGTCAGAACAGCTCTGATGAAGTACAGTTCAGTTTAGTTTATTGTTACGCATACTGAGGTACAGTGAAAAACGTTTGTGGCGTGCTAACCAGTCAGTGGAAAGACAATACATGATTATTAGAGCCAGGATGTTTAGGCACTTAAAACTGAAATAGGCAGGCAAAAAGGCAGAATAAAATTACAAAGATAGCACGAAAAAGGCATTTATTGACAAAAAGGCATAAAAAGGCATGTATTTCCACCACCAAAATATGGTTACAAATGATAATATAAAGGTATACAACTAAACTGAACTGTACTTCATCAGAGCTGTTCTGACTTAACTTAGTTGGCGTAGACCAAAGTTGCCTGGTTGCACATAATTACTAGCATTTGTTTCAAATTATCTGGTGTTAAACTATGCCGTCTGTCTGACAGAATATGCTTCAGTTGTGAAAAACATCTTTCGACCTGAGCTTAGGTCACTGGTGCATACCCGAAACAAGCTACAGACTCTATATTCATGTTGATATCTTGTGCATTACAACTACCTTTGAGAACCTTAGCTCTGTTTTGTATTTCTTCAAGATCTTTGTTAAATAAAATCACTCTCTCACATTTTCCTTGTGTGTCTTCGCCAGGAACTTTACGAATATCGTCAGTTACTTTGTTGAAAACCTGCAAGTTATTCACTAATGTTTCGCCACGTTTCTCAAGGGAAGTAGTAGCTTGTGGGAAGTTTGCAAAATTGGAAGCAATAAATAGATGTTGGAGAAGACTGAACCAGCAGGCAGCGGCACGAACGAATGAACGACCAACGGTGGCGCCCCCGGTTTCGCCCCGGTGGTGGAAATGTTCTTGTAATTTATACTATGTTAACACATTAATAATAACATTAATATTAACGTGTTAACATACAAAACATCATTGTAATCACGGTACAACTAGAGAAAATAGCACAAGCTTTTAGCAAAACGGCAAAAAAGGCAGATTTAGGCACTCGATCATGAAAAGGGCATTATCCAGGTGAAATCATCAAAAAAAAGGCATGAAAGGCACATGGCATTTATGGCAAAATCCTGGCTCTAATGATTACAATCGAGCCATACAGTGAAGATACATGATATGGGAATATCTGTAAAATAAGTCTGAAGAAGGGTCTCAACCCAAAATGTCACCCATTCCTTCTCTCCAGAGATGCAGCCTGTCCCGCTGAGTTACTCCAGCATTCTGTGTCTCCATGATAAGGGAATATCGTTTAGCACAAGGTAAAGCCAGTAAAGTCCGATCAAAGATAGTTTAAGGGTCCCCAATGAGTTCAGGACTGCTCTCTAGTTGCAGTGGGACGGTTCTGTTGCCTGATAACAGTTGGAAAGAAACTGTCCCTGAATTGTGGAGGTGTGAGTTTTCACACTTCTATACCTTTTGCCCGATGGAAGAGTGGAGTAGAGGGAGTGGCCAGGATGAGACTGGTCCGTGATTATGCTGCTGGTCTTGCCGACTCCCGAGGCAGCGTGAAGTACAATTGAAGTCAATGGAGGTTGGTTTGTGCGATGGTCACTGCTGCGTCCACAGGTCACTACAAGTTCTTGCGGTCTTGAATGGAGCAGTTTCCACACCGTGCTGTGATGCATCCTGATAAAATACTTTCTACGGGCCATCTGTAGATTTCTACGCCGCATGTGTAGAAGATCTGTAGAAGTAGCAGGTCCACGCAGAGTCTTGTGGAGGAGCTTGCATGGTAAACAATCCAGCGCAGGTCCCAAGCAGCGTCTGGCAAGAGAAGGCCATGAGTCCAGCTTTCCTGAAGCGTACATCGAACGTAAGTCTATGTCGGTACACAGATAGACTCTGGCCGACTCAACTCTGTTTCCAAGAGGAGAGCGGGGAACGGCTCACGGGAGGCACGGTGGCGCAGTGGTAGAGCTGCCACCTTACAGCGCCAAGGACCCGGGTTCGATCCTGACTACGGTACGATACTGTACTGAGTCTGTACCTTCTCCCCATGACTTGCGCAGGTTTTCTCCGAGATCTTCGGTTTCCTCCCACACTTCAAAGACGTACAGGTTTGTAGGTTAATTGACTTGGTATAAATGTAAATTGTGCTAAGTGAATGTAGGATATCGTTAAGTCTGCAGGGATCGCTGGTCAGCACGGACTAAGCGGGCCACAGGGCCTGTTTCCGTGCTGTATCTCGAAACTAAACTAAACTAACATTCAATGGACGAGGATTCTGCTTAATTATGCCTCATCAGATCCTATGACGATGGCTGCTTACTTTCACTCCTGCTGTTCTTAAAGGGTCTCGACCTGAAACATCACCCATTCCTTCCCTCCAGAGATGCTGCCTGTCCCGCTGAGTTACTCCAGCATTTTGTGTCGATCGTGTGCAGGACTAGGTTTTTTTAAAATTCAGAGCAAAGGGAGGGAAGAAGGGAATATCAACAGCTGTGGGAAAGTATTCAGCCTCTGCACATGGCCCAGCATTACTGTGTGGGATCTTAGCTTTTGGACACCGTCCAAGAGGACTTTAGGCAATTTGCCTTCATGTACTGCTTGATCTCCCAAGGGGGGCTGTAAACAGAGCAGCATACATGAGCGCACAAATAAAAGCACTGGTCCTTCTAACTAGGTAAGTGAACGTGAATATGTAGTGAGTGTAGTGGCTTCTCACCAGCCCCACCTCACACATAGACATTCTTGCCTCACTGTTCACCTCCCCCTCCCTCATCACACGCAGTGCTGGAAACTATCCAAAGTGGCACGGTGGCGCAGCTGGGAGAGCCGCTGCCTCACAGCACCAGAGACCCGGGTTCCATCCTGACATCGTGTGCCGGCTGTGTGGAGTTTGCACGTTCTCCCTGCGACTGCGTGGGCTTCCTCCGGGTGCTCCGGTTTCCTCCCACATCCCAAAGACAAGCGGGTTTGGAGGTCAATTGGCCCTTTGTAAAACATCCCTCGTGTGCAGGCAGAGGATGAGAAAGTGGGATAACATAGAATTAGTGCGGTGGGCACGATGTGTAAGAAGGAACTGCAGATAGTGGTTTAAACCGGGTGGCGCCACCAGCAGTGGCTGCCTCGCCAACAGTTTGTCTGTCCTTTCTTCTCGTTTGTTATTTTTAGTATGTGTTAAAAGTATGTTTTTAGTGTTCCTTGGTTTGTTTTATGTGGGGGGTGGGTTGGAGTTGAGGGAAACTTTTTTTCAATCTCTTACCTTGACGGAGATGCGATTTTTTTCCGCACCGTATCTCCGTCCCCACTGCGGCCTAACATCGTGGAGTTGGCGGCCTTTCCTGGGGACCGACGGGCGCTCCACACCGCGGGAGTCTGCGGGACTTTAACATCGTGGAGCTTGCGATCCCTTTGCCAGGGATCGAAGCTCCAACCGCGGGGCCTGTGGACTTTAACATCGTGAAGCCCGTGGTCTCTGGTAAGAAGAGGCCGACTCGGGAGCTCCATGCCGCTGAGAGTGTTTCAGCCGCCCCGACGTGGGAGTTTCGATCACCCCAATGGGGGCTTTGACCGCCGGCTGCGGGGGCTTTGATCGCCCCGGCTGCGGATGGTTTGACTGCCCCGACCGTGGGAGAACAAAGAGGAAGAAGATTGAACTTTATTGCCTTCCATCACAGTGAGGAATGTGGAATCCACTGTGGTGGATGTTTATGTTCACTTTTATGTGGGTGTGTGTCTTGTTGCT
This sequence comes from Malacoraja senta, assembly GCA_038087875.1. Lineage (NCBI taxonomy): Eukaryota > Metazoa > Chordata > Chondrichthyes > Rajiformes > Rajidae > Malacoraja > Malacoraja senta. The sequence goes on from JAXLNO010003813.1 coordinate 15,667, forward strand.
CTTCACTTAGCATGGCTGTATGGTAACTCAAATTTCGGAAGGAATGCTGCCTGTCCCACTGACTTACTCCAGTATTTTGTGTCTACCTTTAAACCAGCATCTGCAGTTCTTTGCTACACATAGAACTAGTGTGAAGAGGTGATCGCTGGTTGGCATGAACTCAGCGGGCCACGCTATCTATCTGAACTAAACTAAACTAAGAAGCAAAATAGAAATACATTAAATGGAAGGTTGTAATTTCTACGTGAAGCGCAAATTCTTTTATGAATTTATTCTGCTGATTTTCTTTGAAATGGCTATTTTGTTAATAGACTCAGTGATAGAGCCATACGGCATGGAAACAGGCCCTTCGGCCCAACTCGTCCATGTTAACACTTACTTAACTCTCAGCATCATTCAAAAATGTTGGTGGGATAAGTCCACTATTTGACATGTTTGAGTTTTGCTCAATGGGGCAGCAGTAATGCAGGACAGATCTTTCTTCCCTGTGGCTATCAAACTATACAACTCCTCCCCCTTCTGTCGTGGGGTAGACTGACTCCCATCCCCTCCCCTCCCCCCCCCCCCCCCCAAATTGACATGCATTTACATATATTTAGCCATGTATTTGGGGGTTTTAAGACTGTTGGCAGATCAATTTCCCTCTTGGGATAAATAAAGTTCTATCATACCATATCGTATCGTATGAACACAGGGGCTTTTAAAAAAAGTGTAAAAACTGTTGCAGGAGGAGAAAGAATAAATGGGGGAGGGAATTTCACGGCTTTTAGGGCAAAGGCAAGAACGAAACATCAGCATTTGGACAGAGAGAACAAAGGAGCAATTAGGAAACTAGTCACAAGGCTGGCTGACTGGATGCGGCCAGCAGCTTGCACTGAGATATCTGCATTAAATGCCCATGTGATGTTCTAATTGCCTTCAATGACCCTTGGCTACCAAGTGAGTAGCCAGTTCATTTTAATCAGCATCTAGAAGTGCCTGCTGGCTTTGGTTTTGAGATGAGTGGTAACAGGGGGAAATCCTTTAAGACCGAGATGAGGAAAAACGTTTTCACACAGAGAGTGGTGAATCTCTGGAACTCTCTGCCACAGAGGGTAGTTGAGGCCAGTTCATTGGCTATATTTAAGAGGGAGTTAGATGTGGCCCTTGTGGTTAAAGGGATCAGGGGGTATGGAGAGAAGGCAGGTACGGGATACTGAGTTGGATGATCAGCCATGATCATATTGAATGGCGGTGCAGGCTCGAAGGGCCGAATGGCCTACTCCTGCACCTATTTTCTATGTATCTATGTATCTAAAACTGAGCTTGTTCTCTCTCAAATCAAACAAGGGCAGCTTTTCATTTCACTGCACATCTCGTATGTGTATGTGACAAATAAACTTGACTTGACCTGACTGTGGCGCAGCTGGTAGAGCCGCTACCTCACAGCGCCAGAGACACAGGTTCAATCCCGACTTCGGGTGCTGTCTGTGTGGAGTTTGCGCGTTCTCCCAGCGACCGCGTGGGTTTCCTCCGGGTGCTCCAGTTTCCTTCTCCATCCCAAAAACGTGCGGGTGTGCAGGTTAATTGACCCTCTGTAAATTGTAAATTGCTGTCTGTGTGAAGTTTGCACGTTCTCCCTGTATCTGCCAAATGCCCGTTTCCTTCCACAAAAGCGTTGTCATGCATGCTGTCCACACAGATCAGATATAACACTCATACATACAATCAAGTCAAACGCAAGTGCAATAGGAGATACAAGGGACTGCAGATGTGGGCTTACATAAAAAGACACAAAGTGTTGGAGTAACTCAGGTAAGGAGAACATGGATAGGTGATGTTTCAGGTATGAAGAAGGGTCGCGATCCATAACGTTGTCTATCCATGTTTTCCTGTTTTCCACATTTTCCTGAGCACCGGGTGAAAATCCACGTGGTCACAGGGAGAGCGCACAAACTCCGTACAGAGAGCACCCATGGTCAGGATCGAACCCGGGTCCCTGGCGCTGTAAGGCAGCAATTCTACCGCAGCGCCACCCTAACTCCGTACAGACAGCACCCGGGGTCAGCATCGAACCCGGGTCCCTGGCGCTGTAAGGCAGCAATTCTACCGCAGCGCCACCCTAACTCCGTACAGACAGCACCCGGGGTCAGCATCGAACCCGGGTCCCTGGCGCTGTGAGGCAGCAACTCTACCGCAGCGCCACGAAGAATGATATTTTTCCGACAATCTCTTTGGTTTTATTTTCAAGAGTTGTTTGAAAGCAAGACAGCAATGACTTCAATGGTCTGCTGATTAAGTGGAAAAACTTGCATTGGATCTTTCATGTTCCTTCCAAGAACCCCCAGAGAGGTATCTCTGAGTGGACTCAGGAATGTTTCTTGTCATATGCCCCGAAACGGATCAATGAAATTCTTACTTGCAGCAGCACAACAGACATGTAAACGTAGTACTCTGTAAACACCATACTAAACAACAACAAACATTCAGTGTGTATATGTGTGTGTGTGTGTGTGTGTGTGTGTGTGTGTGTGTGTACACATATATATATATATATATACATACATTCACATTCATGCACATATATATATATACATATATATATGTGTGTATGCGCATGTGCATGTGTGTATGTGTGTGTGCGCATGTGCATGTGTGTACATAAAACAAACAAGCAATACTAGTGCAAAGACAAAAACCATGTTGACAAGTCAATGTTGTTCGTGTTGAAGAGTAGAGGGAAAGAGAGGGCAGGACATGCTTTATTCCAGCAGCTTTGGACAGCTGGGCTTTCAGCCTTCAGACTATAGCATCAACCTTGACACGTCCACTTTTATTCAAATATTATGATTTTAAGCTAAAATGGTCAGAGGAAATCCCCCCAAAAAAAGTTTGATGTATTTACTTTGTAATGTTTATTTTTAAAAGGGGAGTTGAATTGATGTCAAAAATTCGACAGAGTTCGTTCTACTGCCCCTCTGCCCCCCCACCCCTCCTCCGTGTTTGGTTTCAAGGTCCTTCGCTGCCACTATCAGTTGCTGTAGTTGGAACGAGTCATAGTCCCAGAGTCACAGAGTGATACAGTGTGGAAACAGGCCTCACTTGCCCACACCGGCCAACATGTCCCAGCTACACTAGTCACAGAGTAATACAGTGTGGAAACAGGCCTCACTTGCCCACACCGGCCAACATGTCCCAGCTACACTAGTCATAGAGTGATACAGTGTGGAAACAGGCCTCACTTGCCCACACCAGCCAACATGTCCCAGCTACACTAGTCCCACCTGCCCGTGTTTGGTCCATATCCCTCCAAACCTGTCCTATCCATGTACCTGTCTAACTATTTCAGAAATGTTGGGATAGTCCCAGCCTCAACAACCTCATCTGGCAGCTTGGGCCACACACCAACCACCACCCTATGTGTGAAAAAGTTACCCCTCAGATTCCTATTAAATCTTTTCCCCTTCACTTTGAACCTATGTCCTCTGGCCCTCGATTCCCCTACTCTGGGCAAGAGACTGTGTGCATCTACCCGATCTATTCCTCTAATGGTTTTATACACCTCTATAAGATCATCCCCTCATCCTCCTGCGCTACAAAGAAGAGACCCAGCCTACTCAACCTCTCCCTGTAGCTCACACCCTCTAGTCCTGGCAACATCCTCGTAAATTGCCCTGGATATTTATTTGCAGGGCAGCAACTGAATGGCGACGATGGAGTGGAACACTGTGCACAAACAAACCACGTTAGGAAAACAAAACGGTGGGGAAATGACTGCGAGCAACCACTGCTCGGCCCTGGGTGAAGGTTAGGAACATAATCAACCGCCCAAAACTCTGCCCAGAGTGCTTCTCCCAGCTATTGCTCAACGGAACACACCTCTGTGTCACTCCGCCTCATTTGTACACACACTCGAACACGCACAGGCAAATATTGATCAGCAGCTTACCCGGTATGAGTGGAAGAGCTCAACGGCACGGAACACGTCAAACTTTCTGGCCATGAGGAACTTGACTGCGGCATTCCAGGAAAGAGGAGAGATGCCATTTTGAGTTGTCCACTTGTTGATCTCCTCCAGGAACTGTTTGGTGGCCTGAAAAACAGAGGGGTGGTTCCTTTTAAAGCTTTGTGTTTGGTTCAGCTTACTTCAGATTGCTTCAGTTTAGTTGTGTTCAGTTCAGTTGTAGTAACATAGAAATAGTTCTCCCTTCATACAAACTACAATGTACGATCCCTGTACACTAATTCTGTCCTACACGCCGGGGACAATTTACAAACTCATGAGAGGAATAGATCGGGTAGATGACAATAGACAATAGAAAATAGGTGCAGGAGTAGGCCATTCGGCCCTTCGAGCCAGCACCGCCTTTCAATATCATCATGGCTGATCATCCAAAATCAGTACCCCATTCCCGCTTTTTCCCCATATCCCTTGATTCCGTTAACCCTAAGAGCTAAATCTAACTCTCTCTTAAAAACTCACGTGTTCAGTTCCGTTCAATTCAGTTTAGTTCAGTTCAGTTTAATTTAGTTGAGTTTAGTTTACTGTCACGTGCACCAAGGTACAGTGAAAAGCTTTTTTGTTGCGTGCTAAGCAATCAGCGGAAATACAATACGTGATTACAATCAAGTCTATAAGTTCACGTTATTGGAGTAGAATTAGGCCATTCGGCCCATCGAGTCCACTCCGCCATTCAATCATGGCTGATCCCTGCCTCCTAATCCCATTTTCCTGCCTTCTCCCCGTAACCCTTTACACCCGTTCTAATCAAGAATGTGTCTATCTCTGCCTTAAAAATATCCACTGACTTGGCCTCCACAGCCCTCTGTGGCAATGAGTTCCACAGACTAACTACCCTCTGATTAAAGAAGTTCCTCCTCACCTTCTTACTTTAACTATACGTTATAGTTAGAGCAAGAAATGCTGCTGTTGGAGTAGAAGTTTAAAAGAGTGGAGCGATTGTAATGAATGATTGCAGATCCGCTTCTGGGACCAGAACGCAGAGGGTCGCCAGGCTTGGACGCCATTTTGCTTGCTTGGTGAAAAGAAAAAGTTGACATAAAATGGCTTCCCAAAGGCAAATTAAATTCCACTCCTCGGTGTCCAACATAGTGAATGAGGACAAGAATCTGGAAAATGTATGACAATAAAGATATTTATAACTGCTGAACAGGAAGGATGTGAAACCAACTGTTCGTTGCACAGGGACTGAAGACCCACTTCGTCTCCAAGGAGCCTGACAGTAAAATTCACACGGGCATCATTCCACAATTCACTGACAGTGGCTCCGCAGTGATCGGACAAAGCCCAGGAGGGGGCT
>JAXLNO010003814.1:0-36959 GCA_038087875.1 Malacoraja senta
ATGAAATGGTCAATCAATTTACCTTTCTCAGCACGGCTCTTTAGAAAAGGTTAAACAGCACTTTTCAAAGCTGGAAACTTACTTTGGGAAAGGGGCACTCACTGACCCTTCAGAATGGGCACTTAAAAAAGGACACTTAAAACTACTTGGTGTTCTGACTAGTTTCCAAAGTCGCAACAAACGGACAATGGTGGAGATGCTGGGAGATCAGAGGGATCCTTGGAAAGAGCAACAGAAGTGACAGTTCAGGTCAGAAATACAAGTCATAGAGTCATGCAGTGTGGAAACAGGCCCTTCGGCCCAACTCTATGATTCTGGCAATAACAGTCAAGACTTTACATCCTTGCTCAAGACTTTATTTAGGTCTGGGGAATCAGTCCGATTTCAGTCTCTTCACTGGGTGGGAGTCATTGAGTCTTTGCACAGAACACAGAGAAGGCCCACATGATTCATTCCTAATCACCCAAATTGCCCAGTTGGGGTTAACGAGTTGGATTTCTAAGAGGGCAGGCAGGATTTGACAGTACGTCTACCAGTTATGGTAAATGATTCCTTATCGTGCAATTTTCTGAATGAATATTTCCATGTCATGTGTCCCTCATTTAGTTTAGTTTAGAGAAATACAACATGGAAACAGGACCTTCGGCCCATTGAGTTGATGCTGACGATCAGGCACCCGTTCACACTAGTTTAATGTTCTCCCACTTTCTCATCCACCCCCCTACACACTGGGGGCAATTTCACACAGAGGCCAATTAACCTACAAACCCAGACATCATCGAGATGTGGGAGGGAACAGGAACACCCGGAAGAAACCTACGCAGTCTTTAGACTTTAAACTGTAGAGATACAGTGCAGAAACAGGCCCTTCAGTCCACCAAGTCCACATCAGCCAGCGGCCAACCTGTACACAAGCACTACCACACACACCCACAAGGGACAATTTACTTTTTAAACCCAAGCCAATTAACCTACAAACCTGCACGTCTTTGGAGTGCGGGAGGAAACCGGAGCACCCGGAGAAAACCCACGCAGGCGGTCACAGGGAGAACATGCAAACTCAGCACCAAAGTCAGTATTGCACTTGGGTCTCTGGCGCTACCAGCTGTGCCACTGTGCCACCTCAATAGTACTGTTTCTTCACAACATTACACCACATGTGACATTGTGTCACTTTCACTTCGACTTCGACTCGTGTCCCTCCCTGCTACGGTTTCTTGCCAGATGATTCACTGCATGTGAACCCCTGCTATCAAGTCCGAAATGTGCTGTGGGTGGCAAGGATTCATGACCATCACTCTCAGCACCTTTTCCCAAAGTTTTACAACAAGAGTTTTAAACTAAAAATAATTTGAAAAATACTTCCAAAATAAAACATTCCCACAACTCTTCTTCAATAGCGTATGGATGATTTTGATCATAATGGATAATTTAAGAAGAAAATATGAAAAATAAATTACATAAGTCTCATGTTGTTCTGGTGGACAGCAATCATCTGTTCAGTTTAGAGATACAGTGGGAAATATCCTTTGGCCCATCGATCACCTTTGGACTAGTTCTATACTACACTCTTGGGACAAGAAGCCAATTAACCTACAAACCTGCACGTCTTTGAAGGTTGGGAAGAAAACAGAGTACCCGGAGAAAACCCATGCAGTCACAGGGAAAGTGCACAAACTCCGTCCAGACTGCACCCGTAGTCAGGATCGGACCCAGGTCTCTAAGGTAGCAACTCTACCGCTGCACCAGTGCCACTCTATATATTTTTTAACGCTTTTCTACCCATGTTTTGGCATGGCCGATACCGGATGCAGATCGTCCCCAGGTTTTGTCAGGGTTCTGTTCCTGTGAACCGTTCGTAACCCAAACAGTTCGCAAGTCGGAAACTGCGTCTGTGTACCGAGTTCCTACACGGCAGACGATACCTGCAGCCCCGCAGCAAGTGCATCCCCGCCTGTCTCCCAAACATTCACTCACATGTAAGGCTGTACTTTAGTCAGCCATTCGTAACCTGAGGAGCATTTGTACTTTTGAAGTAACTGAGCAAGCTGAACTTTCAGAGTCTTTGCAGAAACCTTACCAGATCAAGGGATGATCAAATGGAGGTATGTACACCCAGCCATCATTTTCAGATAGTTTTAATGCTTGTTTGTTAGCATCATCCCAAACCTAGTAAAAGACAAAGAAAGATGGAATAGGGCCTTAATAATTCAGAAACCATTGTTTACATATCCGTTTGTCAAATGTATCATAATTTTTTGCTAAATACAGCTTTGCCTGCAAGCGTGACACAATTTTCACCATTCACTGCAATCTTTACAGCTTCCATGTTTGTGGATTTACAATCAGCTGAGTCCTCTAAAGGCAAGCAAATAAATAATATTCTATTTTTCCCCTGAAGTGGTTCGCAACTAAACGTGCGTTTTGAACTTTCTATTGCTCCTCAAAGCATTATATCAAATTATTACCTTGCAAAATGAATGACTTTTAAATTAAAGTGGCATCTTTCCTGCTGTTAAGGTAGATAGCAACCACCAGGGTTTTTTTTTTAAAGCAGTCATTCTATCAATTCAACCCTAAGAAAGCTCAAGATAACGCAATTCCTTTCACTCCAATCGAAGAAATGAACCAATATAGGCATTCAAAGCCACAAGTGAAGGTTGTTAGACATAATTGGTTCCTCCGACCTTGGTTTCCACGAACAAAAAGAACGCAAGGGAAGGCCAACACTAGGAGGCCAAAAAATATAATTATCATTAATAAATCATATAGAATTCAGAAGAAGCCTCTTTACGCAGAAGTACTAGGATGTGGAACTCACAAACGCAAGTAGTTGCATAAAATGGCGGATGCATTTAAAGTGACACTCGATAACACACAAGGAGAGAGGAACAAGATGACATGCTAATAAGATTCATGACAGGATCAGGCGTGGGAAGTTCTGGGCCAAATGACCACTTTCTGTGGACACAAGGAACCACTGATATTAGTTTACAAAACCCCCCACAAAGTGCTGGAGTAACTCAGCGAATCAGGCACCATCTCCAAATTAGGTTTCGGGGTGGGACCTTTCTGTGGACTGATGAGTCTATCTGAAGAAGGGTCCCAAGCAGAAAGGTCACTTATCCATGTTCACCAGAGATGCTGCCTGACACCAGCATTTTGCATGTGTGTTTTTTAACCTGTTTCTATGCTGGACATTACATGATTGTGCTTAAAATATAGGGCAAGATTGATCATGAGAGCTGATGGTTTGTGTGGTGATGGGTGTGCTTATTTAATTCTAACAGCTTTAGCCACATGATACCCATATATTGAGAGCAACTAACTTAAAGAGTGGTTCCCAAAATATTCCTCCAAAGAAAACTTCTCGAGATTCAAGTTATAAAGAGATTTATTTTCATCACAGCTAGTTTTAAAATAAGAGGCTGTGCCAATGAGGGGACTGTTTTTACTGGCAATTCTGTTCACTGCTCTGGAGATTGGTAGGATTTGGGATGTAAGTGAGACACACTCAGTCACGTGTCCAGGATTTAATATACTGCAAGGTTCGAGAACCACTGATTGAGTAAAGCGATCATGCAATTAACACAACAAATATTATTTCCACACATATGTTCGAGGATACAAATATTTACTTCATGTTTCTTTTTAATGACTGTGTTCTGTGATGAGTTTAAGATGGAAGTCTTAGCTCATTCTCGGCTGAGTCAGGGTATTAGTTTACAATCTACAAGAGACCTTTGCACACAGGGCAGCGCAGTGGTGCAGTGGTAGAGTTGCTGCCTTACAGCGCCAGAGACCCGGGTTCGATCCCGACTATGGGTGCTGTCTGTACGGAGTTTGTATGTTCTCCCCATGACCTGCGTGTGTTTTCTCCAGGTGCGCCAGTTTTCTCCCGCACTCCAAAGACGCACAGGTTTGTAGGCTAATTGGCTTCAGTAAAATTGTAAATTGTCCCTAGAGTGTGTAGGATAGTGCTAGTGTGTGGGGATCGCTGGTCGGCACGGACTCAGTGGGCTGAAGGGCCTCTTTCCACGCTGTATCTCTCAACTAAAATAAAGTAAAGGTGGTGAGTGTAGTTGCACAGGGGCAGCCAGACTGTCAGAGACACAGTAACCAGTGCATTCAATGCCCTTAGTGTGTCGGATGCATAACCGGGATAACATTGAACTAGTGTACGCTTGATCGTTGGTCGGCACGGACTCGTCAATGCAGTAACTATGAGCCTTACACACTCCACCAGCCATACACCAGCCAGATGGAAGACATTAGTTCCCATCCATCTGCCAGCACTCCACCAAAATGGCCATGTAGGAGCATGTACATTACCGTGTCTCCTTCTCAGCCCATGAAATGCAATCACAGCCTGAGGAAGTAATTTTGTTTTACAGGCCATCTTCTTCCTCACCTTCAAGTCATTTTATATTCCCTGTTCTCGGGGGAGGTCAAATCTATTAAATTGTAGAGAGGGTAAACACTCATACATATCCTGACCTCAGGAGCTGTCTGTGTGGAGTTTGCACCTTCTCCCTGTGACCGTGTGGGTTTCCTCTGGGTGCTCCGGTTTCCTCCCACATCCCGAAGACGTACAGGTTTGTAGGTTAATTGGCTTCAGTAAAATTCCCCTGGTGTTTGAGGAGTGAATGAAAATCTGGGAGAACATAGAACTAGTGTGAATGGGTGATCGATGCTCAGCGTGAACTCAGTGGGCTGAAGGGCCTGTTTCCTTGCTGTATCTCTAAAACCTATCATACAGAGAGTATTATGGTGTGAGAGTATTACTTGTGTTCCCTTTGTTCTGAACATGAGCACAAGGAAGCTGAAGTGAATGTAGCTTGCCCTGAATGACCAAGATCCCCAGTTCTCAATTGTGTGTGTGTGATCTGGCGAGGTTAAGCTCAGAGTCACCAGCACTTTTGTGAAAATGATGCTATTGCTTTAGGTGATGTTACCACGGAGGTGTGGCTTGCCAGCTGGGATATAGAAAGAGATCAAGACTACACTCCTTGAGTACAACAGTGGATGAGAGTAGAGGAAGGGAAGCCACTACTAACATTGCGGGATGGATGAGGACAGTGGCCTCTAGACGAGGGATGGATGAGACAGTGGCCTCTAGAGTGCAGGGCCACTCAGCTGCACAACATATTCAAGTACAGACACCCCCCTCCCGACTAACATAGACGTTACGTTCCATGAACCCTTACGTAAAAGTCAGACTTAACGTAAGTCACAATCACCATCCCCATCCCCTGCCTAAAATAACTCAATGAGAGTGTTATCTGTCTCAGCGGCGTCCGACTGAGTCCAGGGCACTTTCTGCGGCGTGCAGCATCCTGGGTAAGCAGGGCCACCATTGCCAGCTTGTTTCTGATGTAAACTTGAGTGATCATACAGTGTTGTGGAAATTACAAATTGTCTTGATTGCACTAGGGACTGAATACAGAATTGTTTATGTACGTGCGAGTTTATGTAGGTCGCCGATTACGTACGTTGGGGAATGTCTGTAGTCAATTTTTTAAGTAAAACAGCTAATCGCCATATTAATGCATGGTCACAACATGGATTCAGAATTAACGTTCATAAGGAACTGCAGATGCTGCAATCTTGAGTAAAACACAAAGTACTGGAGTAACTCAGTGCTTAAGAAGGAACTGCAGATGCTGGAAAATCGAAGGTAGACAAAAATGTTGGAGAAACTCAGCGGGTGAGGCAGCATCTATGGAGCGAAGGAAATCTGCGAAGTTTCGCGTCGAGACCCTTCTTCAGACTGATGTGAGGGTGGGGGGGGGGGCAGGAAGAAGAAAGGAAGAGGCGGAGGCAGTGGGCTGAGGGAGAGCTGGGAAGGGGAGGAGAGAGCAGGGACTTCCTGAAATTGAAGAAGTCAATGTTCATACCGCTGCTGCTCCTCCAATTTACGGTGGGCTTCACTCTGGCCATGGAGGAGGCCCAGGACTGAAAGGTCGGATTCGGAATGGGACGGGGAATTAAAGTGCTGAAGTCAGGCAGCATCTGTGGAGGGAATAGATAAGCAACATTTGGGGTTGGGACACTTCTTTGGATGGGAGTGCAAGCAAATAAAATAGTTTTACCGACAACACACTTTACTGCAATCTCAAATGGAGGCATAGCAAACAGGTTCAGTCACTTTGGCCCCATTGACGCTCTGTCCAACGCTGCACACTTGTTGGAATCATGCAGGAAAACCTATCTGGTGGTGTAATGATGGAAACAGATCCACCAGTACATGAGCAACTGTAATCCAACTGAAGACACCTTCAAAAAAGCCTCAGTGTAAAAGGACGTACCTTTAGAATGGAAATGAGAAGAATTTTATTTAGCCAGAGTGTGGTAAATCTGTGTAATTCATTGGCACACACGCCTGTTGAGGCCAAGTCATTGGGTATTTTTAAAGCAAAGAGGTTCTTGATTAGTGAGGCATCAAAGATTGCGGAAAGAAGGCAGGAGAATGGGGATGAGAGGGGGAAATAGATCAGTTGACTCATTGGGCCGAATGGCCTAATTCTGCTCCTATGTCTTACTAGACTAAGTGGGACCCGGGAAGGCTGGTCCCCCAACGCAATATTCCACCTCTCCATCAATTCCAATATTGGTGGCCAGTGTGGGGGGGGGAGGGGGGGGCTTTCTAGAGCGCTAGTATGGGTGTTGTGGGCTGAAGGGACTGGTTTCCAGAGGGCTAGTATGGACATTGTGGGCCAAATGGATTCTTGGGGTGGCAGCTCAGTCACACAAGCCTGATGTGCTTGCAGCTCACTCATGGCTGGTGGGCTGGCAGTTGACTCACGGCTATATCTTGAAATTCCATTTCAAGCAGGGTGCAAGGCCACCAAGTTCAAATGCAGTTTCCTACCATTTCAAGCAGGGTGCAAGGCCACCAAATTAACGTGCAGTTTCATACCACTTCAAGCAGGGTGCAAGGCCACCAAACTCAAGTGCAGTTTCCTACCACTTCAAGCAGGGTGCAGGGCCACCAAACTCGTGCAGTTTCCGACCACTTCATGCAGGGTGCAGGGCCACCAAACTCAAGTGCAGTTTCCTACCACTTCAAGCAGGGTGCAAGGCCACCAAACTCAAGTGCAGTTTCATGCCACTTCAAGCAGGGTGCAAGGCCACCAAATTCAAGTGCAATTTCATGCCACTTCAAGCAGGGTGCAAGCCACCAAATTCAAGTGCAGTTTCATGCCACTTCAAGCAGGGTGCAAGGCCACCAAATTCAAGTGCAGTTTCATGCCACCAAGCAGGGTGGAAGGCCACCAAATACAAGTGCCATTTCATGCCACTTCAAGCAGGGCACAAGGCCACCAAATTCAAGTGCAGTTTCATGCCACTTCAAGCAGGGTGCAAAGCCACCAAATGCAAGTGTAGTTTCATGCCATTTCAAGCAGGGTGCAAGGCCACCAAATTCAAGTGCAGTTTCATGTCACTTCAAGCAGGGTGCAAGGCCACCAAATTCAAGTGCAGTTTCATCCCACTTCAAGCAGGGTGCAAGGCCACCAAAATCAAATGCAGTTTCATACCATTTCATGCAGGGTGCAAGGCCACCACATTCAAATGCAGTTTTATACCATTTCAAGCAGGGTGAAACCACCATAAAACCACCATAAAACCACACAAAACACCACAAAAATACCACACTCGCAGTTCAGTAGACATTCAGTGTGTTCAGTTGATTCACAGCTCAGACAGGGTCGTGACCTCTCCCCATCTTGCAGAGACTGAGCCACACCCACACTTCCAGGTTTTATAATCCCTCCCCTCCCACCTGAAGGGGCGTGGCCTTCATGGTGTGATTGACAGGAGAGAAATTCTCAACATTTTTTAAAACATTAATAACACTTTAATTTTTCATTGATGGTAAGAATCCTCTGCACCTGATGAGCGGAGGGGGACTGAGTAAGATGGCCAAATATCAAATCCGTAAGTGGTAGTATTTTATCTAAAATCAATATACAGTGCAAACAGGAAATTGTCAAGTTTAGACTTTTAATCATTTGCTATTTCAAACCAACCACCACCAACCATTTGCTGTGCTTTATTTCAAACCAACCACCACTAACCATTTGCTGTGCTTTATTTCAAACCAACCACCACCAACCATTTGCTGTGCTTTATTTCAAACCAAACACCACCAACCATTTGCTGTCCTTTTTCAAACCAACCACATTTTCATTTTAAAACCACATTAAGGGCAGTCAAGGTCAGTAAAACCACACTCAGTTTAGTAGATATGTGTTCTGTGTTATTCACAGCTCAGACTGAGAGACATGACCATCTTGCTTCCCCCATCTTGCAGAGACTGACTGAGGCACTCAACACTTCCGGGTTTTATAGTCCCTCCGGAAGGGGCGTGGCCTTCAGGAGAGAGAATCTCAACATTTTTTAAACACTAATAACTCTTTTATTTTTCATCGATGGGAAAAACCCTATTGTCCTGCGCAACGGAGGGGGACTCTGAGTAAGATGGCCAAAAATTACAGCCGTAAGTGGCAGCGTTTTTTCTAAAATCAATATACAGAACAACAGGAAGTGGTCAAGATCAGACTTTTAGTAATATAGATGATGATGATCTTGCGACCAGTACATGAACATGACAGCCCTTTTAACCCACTGCCGACCATTTAGTTTTTACAGTAACTAGCAAATCCCGACGGACAGAATTATCTTCATTGTGCTGGGCTGCGGCCAAGCAGGCATCGCTTGCTCCCTGGGCTGTGCTGCCCAAATTGGGATTGGAGTGCCTTGCACACACTCTCAGATTCCAGCTGAGCATCAACAAATCATCAGTTGCACGGCAGACCCTTTGGCATGAAAATAATGCTGGAAGTGGATACCTGGCTCGGAGACTGTGACGCTAAGTCAACAGTATTCTTCGTCTGTTTCCAAACATTAGTCTGCTGTGGATAAACAGTGCTCAACACATTTGTTGCTGAGATACACACAAAGTGCTGGAGTAACTCCAGCATCTCTGGAGACAGCATCTCTGGAGGAAAAGGATGGGTGACGTTTCGGGACTCCAGCCTGAAGAAGTCTCCCAACCCAAAACGTCACCTGTTCCTTTTTCTCCAGTGATGCTTTCTGACCCGTTTCCTACAATCTGACTCAAGTCCTTCCCATAGAACGTAGAAGTGAAAGGACACTAAATGCTGGAGTAACTCAGCGGGTCAGGCAGCATCTCAGGAGAAAAGGAATGGGTGACATTTTGGGTCTCAACTCAATCCTTTTTCTCCAGAGATGCTGCCTGACCCGTTGAGTTACGTCAGCACTTTGTGTCTATCTTCGGTATAAACCAGCATCTGTAGTTCTTTGTTTCTACATTATGGCTTTGTTCCTCACTATATCACACTTTTATCTTGCAAAGACTGCTGTAGATGACAGGCTTAAGAACCACCATATTATCAGTGAAATTGTCTAACTAAACTGACCGTTTGGAAGCAACATTAAACACTCTCAGAAAAATATTCCACCTGCAAGAGGAGAGATATAGAATCAAAATGAGATTTAATCCATGATTTAATGCTGCCGTAGCTCAAGACAATTCACTGCCGAATTAATGTACCCGTTTGCAAAAAACCAAGAGGTCCGTTATGTAAATAAGATTCATCATCATGGAAATAAGGTTCAATGTAATGCAAATGAGAAGTCTGCTTTGTTCGTGTAAATGTTCATGGCAATAACCCGTCTGTGGCATAGAGAAATGCAACAGATGGTTTTGCACGCAGGGGCTAAGATGAATGCAGTGAAAGGGTTAAAACTTGACCTTGATCTTGAACTTAACGCTTCACTATTTCAAGGGTTCCCAACCTGGAATAAATTTACCCCAGGGGGGTAATTTCACCTAACCAGGGGGTAAATTTGTTGATTCTGGATTTGTACATATTTTTTCTCATTGACTGACTGGTTCTGTTACACCGGTATCTGTTCATCATTAGTTGTTCATTAAAATAAGTGAAGTAACATTGTTATGTGCTATTAAAGTTGCCAGGGGTAAACGGGACGAAATAGGTTGGGAACCCCTGACTTACTTCATCAAAACTGCTGATTTCACAGATCCACAACCAAAGTCAACAAAACGTTGTGTGTATCTTCGGTATAAACCGGATCTGCAGTTCCTTCCCCAACAAAAGTACTGGAGCTTAACTGAAGCAGAGTGACTTGCTGGTCTGTGGCGCTGTGTAGCGAATGGGGGGGGGGGGAAGCAACTAGGAAACCTCAGTGGGGTGGAGAGCCACGTTAAGAGGTGGCTCAATGGGTAACAATGGAATTAAACCATAAGACAAAGGTGCAGAATTAAGCCATTCAGCCCATCACGTCTACTCCGCCATTCAATCATGGCTGGTATGGTAAAGAAACTTTTACTTAGGCCATTAACACTCCATGTGCCATCCAATGCATCATGGCAGGACCAAGAACTTCAGGGCAAGTATAGTATGACTATTGAGATCCTTTTGGATACCAGGATGTGAAGGGGGTCAGGATGATTCTTCCATGGCATAAAAAATATGAGACAGTCTAAAACCATCATCTGTGCCTTTCCCCCCACAAATGCTGCCTGACCTGCTGAGTTCTTTGGGCAGATTTTCTTTCTGCAGGAGAAATAGGAGATTGCACAGTCCTGATGGCGTTCAACGTTGTGTGAAGCTGGAATATCTCAAATATATGCAGTGCTGCTTTCATCAAGTCAATGCTGCAGGAAAATGACTCTTCCCGGAGTGAAGAGTGATAGTGTGCTTTCCTCATCCATATTCTGACAAAACAAAATTTAGACTTTTAGACGTCAGAGATCCAGCGCAGAAACAGGCCCCTTTGGCCCACTGTCAGTGTTGACCAGTGATCATCCTGCACACCAGCAATATCCTGCACACAAGTCACAATTGTTTACCAAATCCAATTAACCTACAAACCTGCATGTCTTTGGAGTGTGGAAAGAAACTGGAGCTCCAATTAGACTTGGTAATTCTGACAGCAATGTCCACAATGCCCATTTACCTAGCTACTTACTCAAAGCAAGGAGAGCCCAAAGACTCATCCATTTCTCTCCCTCCCCTCAAGTATACAGGGAGTCACCTTCCACACTCAACCTCTCTAAGTCCAATGTCTCTGGACTATGGTGTCTGCAGAGTCAGCAAACTCTCATCTCCAGCTACCGCATCACCAGGCATCCACTCATACCTCAACAGTTATCACACATGTCAAGATCACAACCAATCTGAACTTCATCTTACCTCTTAGGTTCAGCTGGCAATAAATATCCTCGCTTGGCACTTCACTCTCTCCTTCAGACCAGTGAATGCAAGGACCACACTTCCCTGAACATGCACCAGGCAGTCGAACATGTTTACAGAATCTTCTCGTGCTCTATGCTGGCACAGTGAGCGGCACAATGGCGCAACGCTCGAGTTGCTGCCTTACAGCACCAGAGACCCAGGCTTGTTCCTGACTGCGGGTGCTGTCTGTGCGGAGTTTCTACGCCCTCCCTGTGACCGCGTGGGTTTTTTTTTCCTGGTGCAAAAGATCCCAAAGATGTGTGGGTTTGTAGGTTATTTGGCTTTTGTAAATTGTCCCTCGTGTGTAGGATGGAACTAGTGTCCAGTGTGATTGTTGGTTGGCGCAGACACGGTGGGCCGAAGGGCCCGTTTCCACGCTGTATCTCGAAACTGAACTAAACTATACTAAACTAATCTAGGCTAAGCTAAACTAAACTAAATTTTGCAATGAATTCACGTTCATATTACTCTTTTATTGTAAGCTCGGTTGCAATGCTCCCCATAAATGTAGGACCACAGCCCTGAGCCCAGGAGGGTAATGCTGCCTCGTCTGTCTGTGGATTATGAGAGTGGCACTGAATGCCACTGACAAATAGCAAGAGACCAGCATGAGATCTAGGATCTCGGAACTGAGAATCTGCCCTCACCGTTGTTCTGGGCTAGTGTGTCTGAAGGGCGACACAGTGGCGCTGTTGGTAGAGCTGCTGCCTCACAGAGCCAGTGACCCACGTTCGATTTTGACCTCGGGTGCTATCTGTGGGGAGTTTGCACGTTCTCCCTGTGGCCATGTGGGTTTGCTGCAGTTTCCTCCCACATCCCAAAGATGTGCGGGTGTGTAGGTTAATGGTCTCTGTAAAATTGCCCCTAATGTGTAGGGAGTGGATGACAAAGTGGGATAACATAAAACTACCTATGAACGGGTGATCAATGGTCAACATGGACTCTGTGGGCTTAAACTCACCAGGTAGGGTCCAATATTTAGCCATTATCTGCTGCTGACCTGTCCGGCTGCGGGAGTGCCTGCACTGGCAGGAGGTGCAGTGGAGGAACCATGCAAAGCCGGACTGACCTCCAGTGCAGAAGCAAGCGAAAGTGGAGCTTACGAGCGCAGCTTCTGATCTTGTGTAAACGCACCAGGATTTTACACATTGCATTTGAAGTGTGCAATATACTTTGCTAAGCCAATGCACAATATTAGGTCTTTGTTTTGCCACGGACACATTTGGTTATTTCTGGACTAGTTCTTCCAAATTTAGAGAGGGGCATTTTAAAATGCATGCGTCTGCTTCTGATTGAACAGATTTCCTCCAGATTATGCTTTTACAGCCCCTTGTCCTCGTCCGCTACCCTCAAGTGGGGCAATGCTGGTGACCTGCTGGTCAGCTCATTAACCCAGCCAGCAATGGGACAAAACAGAAACAGTCCTCAGCTGCTATCAGCGCGGAAAGCGGACAAATGTAGGACAGACATCAATTATGCATTCCCCACCCAGGCAGACTGCGCGCCAACCCTTCGCTAAATATGCAAGATACTTGAACCTATTTCAAACACATTGACAAACAGATGGACAGGGACGGCTCAGTATTAATACCATGTAGGCTTTACTAAAAATACATCCAAGACTATTAATACATTCTTATTAGCTTTTCAGCAAACTTTTGTCAACACCTTGCATATCTCCAAGGGCGGTGCAGCGGTAGAGTTGCTGCCTTACAGCGCCAGAGACCCGGGTTCAATCCTGACCATGGGGTGCTGTCTGAACGGAGTTTGTACGTTCTCCCCGTGACCGTGTGGGGTTTCTCCGGGTGCTCTGGTTTCCTCGCACACTCCAAAGACGTACAGGTCTGTAGGTTAATTTGGCTTCGGTAAAAATTGTAAGTTGTCCCTAGTGTGTAGAATAGAGCTAGTGTTCGGGGATCACTGGTCAGCGCGGACTCGGTGGGCCAAAGTGCTTGTTTCCGCGCTATGTCTCAAAACTGAAGGGCCTGTCCCACTTGGGCGTCATTTGCGCGTCACGCAGGTGGCGCGCGAGGATTTTGAAAATCCCCAAATCCTGGGGCGCCGCGCACTACCGCACGTCACTGCCTATGCGTCGTGACGCGTAAATGATGTCGCGTAAATAATGCCCAAGTGGGACAGGCCCTTAAAACTGAACTAATCTCCAGTTAAAAATGTGTCTATTGTGCCGTTGTAATGATCTTTATGTGCAGAATGGTTTTTGTTTTTGTACGATGGCCGGTGAACAGAAGGTTATATGGTTACGATCTGGCCAATTGGTCAAAATGTTGAGTGGTATGCAAGGTTTGTTCAGTTTAATGAGCCAGAAAATTCAAAGTGAGCCAAATGGAGAGGCGAGAGAAACAAAACCCAATGAATTCAGTGGGTGTGGATCCCGTGAACCAACGGCGAGATTAATCGGAATTGGAATTGTGGCTAACAGCAGGACTCAGCAGGTTTAACAGCAGACTCATTGAATCTGAACTGACTGTCTCAAACCACTAACTTCACAATGTCTTTGAAATGCCTCAGAATATAGGCACAGCTGTTGAACTAAACTACCGAATGCAATGTACAGAACAAGAAAACACAGATCTGTCTGTTCCAACATCTGCAGAGAATTGTCAAATCACTTATTCATTTGTTACATATTTCAGCAAATTCTTTTCATCCACCGATATCTTGAAGTAAAAGCAAAAGTACAGAGCTGCACCAGGATGTTTTATTCATCAACACGCCGTCAATCTCCATTCCAACAACTGCCAGTGAAAATAGTGGAGGTACGTCTTTATCTCCTGGGCAAGTTTGTTCCCAGATTATTGCATTTTTGATAGGGTGTTTTCCGAGATCCAGTACAGGCCCTCCAACGATTTTCCAGCAAATCCTCCTTTAACCCGGACAAAATGATGAGAACGCACTTGAAATCCCCCCGGATGTCCCCCTGTAAATGTGGTGCCTAGGCCGGGTGAGGCGGCCGATCTCAACCTCCTCAGGACTTTCACGGCCGATCAAATTTGTCCCCTGCGGCCGGGGCTCTGGAGCCAAGGCCCAGCCGGAGCCAGCAGATCCGTTCCCATACCTACATCCGCGGCCGATTGGCAAGTTGAATTTGTCCCCTGCGGCCAGGGCTCTGGAACGTTGATCCTGCCGGAGCTGGTAGATCCGCTCTCATAGACAACATCCAAGAGTGACTTTGCGGACCGGTATCTCACCCCCACCCCCCCCCCCCGAGGCCGTGACCTCTGTTGGTCCGGCAAAACGGATAATACGGAATGGCTTTGGAACCAAGGGTGCCAGATAATTGGTGGGATATAACCTGCATATTTTATTTAACCAACAAGCTGAACACTTCTGCTTTTACAATACAGATGCTCCGCAACATACGCAAGGGTTACACAAACTGCTGGAGTAACTCAGCGGGTGAGGCAGCATCTCTGGAGAGAAGGAATGGGTGAAGTTTCGGGTCGAGACCTTTCTTTCGACTGATATCAGGGGAGGGGGTCGGACAAAGATAGAATGTAGTCAGAGACAGTAGTCAGTGATAAATTAAGAAATTTATCACTTTTATTACCCATAGTTAATAACCCTTCATTTAACCCCTCTATTATAGATAAAGCTTTTACACATTGGGATAGACTAGGAATTAAAACGTTCAGGTGACTTGTATGAAACTGGAAAATTACTTTCATTTCAACAATTACAAATAAAATATAAACTCGGAAATAATCAATATTTTAAATATTTTCAAATATGCGATTATTTGAAAAAATATACAAAAGATCATTATAATAACCCAGCAGATGTATTGGACGAGGCAATGCAGATAAAAGCTGAATCAGCAAACTTAATATCATATTTGTATAATATTATCTTAAATGTAGAAATACCATCTACGGAGGGTATCAGAAGAGACTGGGAACAAGAGTTAGCTATTAAAATTTCAAAGGAAAGTTGGAATGAACACTTATTAAACGTGCATAAATGTTCGATTAATGTAAGACACACTTTAATACAATTTAAAATTTTACAAAGATTATATTATTCCAAAACTAAAATTCATAAAATGTTCCCAAATGTATCATCTATTTGTGATAAATGTCAATCCCAAGAAGCACTCATTTGTTTTCTGTACAAAAATTCAAAAATTTTGGAATGAAATTTTCAAAATCTTTACAAAAGTATTTAAAATAAAACTGATACCCAAAGCAGAATGGATTATCTTCGGAATAACAGAAGATGGTCCAGAATTAAACGTGTTTCAAAAGAAACTAATAGACTATGGGTTAATAACTGGAAAAAAGCCAATCCAAAAATTTTGGAAGAAGGCTCCAATACCAACTATAAACATGTGGATTTCAAATATGTTCGAAACATTACACCTAGAAGAGATAAGACTCCTCCTGGCAGGCAAACCAGATCACTTCCACCTGACGTGGTCTGCATTTATAGAATTATTACAAATATAGGGTGCAAAGGTACCTTAAAAAAATTGAGGTCAGGTAATGGGGGATGATAGTTGAAGAGTTGGTATGTCCCATTTGCGTAATGCTCATAAAAAATATTTGTTTCTCTCTTTTTCCTCTTTCTCTTTCTCCTTCTTTTCTAGGGTCTATTTCTTAACTCTTTTTCTTTTGTTTTTAATTTTGTTCTTATAGGGTCTTCGTCCTTTTTTGTTGTCACATTTTCTACACTCTCACTTTTTCCTTCACTTTCTTCTTTCTTTCAATCTTATCCTTTCCTTTTACTAGTGTAAAAAACAAATGGAGTACATTAATTGTAAGAAGACATAAGTGACGAGTACTAATGTATGTGGTTGTAATGTAATGTACTTCTAATAAATTAAAAATAAAAAAATAAAAAAGAGACAGTAAGACTAGTGGGAGAACTGGGAAGGGGTAGGGGATGGAGAGAGAAAGCAAGGGCTATTTGAAGTTAGAGAAGTCAATGTTCATACCGCTGGGGTGTAAACTACCCGAGCGAAATATGAGGTGCTGTTCCTCCAATTTGCGCTGGGCCTCACTCTGACAATGGAGGAGGACCAGGACAGAAAGGTCAGATTGGGAATAGGAGGGGGAGTTGAAGTGCTGAGCAATCGGGAGATCAGGTACGTAAGGGTTATGTCCCATGGTGGAGAATGTGTGGAATTCATTGCCACAGATGGCTGTGGAGGCCAAGTCTTTGGGTATTTTTGCAGCAGGTTCTTTATTAGTAAGAGTGTCAAAGGATTATGGGGAGAAGGCAGGAGAATGGCAGGGGTTGAGAGGGAAAGATAGATTTGCCATGATCGAATGGCGGAGTAGACTCGATGGACCGAATGGTCTAATTCTGCTCCGATGACATGAACTTAGGAGAACTTATGTTACGTAAGTCGGAAATGGAAATTCTACTGCACAAACGTAAATTTACTATTCGACGCGGATACCAGGTAAGAGCTCCAATGCAGAGACCACGGGGAAACTGCAATGTGGTGACTACGTGGGCTTCAGTGGGCTTAAAGAATAACGAACATAAGTGCAAGTTTATATAACTCGCCTGCACATATACCAGGCCGTGCTTGTATAGAATATGCATTCACACACTGATTCCAATATGTTAAAATAGAAAAACTTGGACTGAAATGGATGATCTTACCAAATTTTGGTTTTAGAATTTAGACTCATTGGTTCACCTCACCAACTTTACATCCTAAACCATCCCATCACCACAGTTCTAGAGGACGGTAACGAGGACCTACCTTGCCAACCACTTCCACGAGAGCTCCATATTCTTCCAACCTCTCAATGGTAAATTGCGGTGTGCTACTGGGCACCAGTATAGTGGCCGGAATCTGGAGCTTCTGAGCAGCATAGGCAGCGGCTAAACCAGCGTTTCCTCCTTGAGAGTCAAAACACCCACAGGCGTTAGAACAAAGTTGACAACCGATCGCTTTCACCTAGTAAGCAGATTGAAGGGCCTGTCCCACTTTCACGACCTAATTCACGACCTTTTTTACTCGTGGACATTTTTCATCAGGCTAGAAAAACGCCCCGACCTACTTGATGCCACGAATACCTGCGACTAGCATCACAACCTACCTACGACCTATTTACGCCCTCGTGACGACCATGCTGCGAGTATGAGTCAAGGGCAAACTCGGCAGAGGTCGTGAATTGTGAATTAGGTCCTGAAAGTGGGACAGGCCCTTAAGGCATCTCCTGCATCCCTCCACCCCCCCCGTGGGGAACAAAAGTGGACGGGCGAGGAGAGGGACGTGGCGTCCAAGGAAGGCGATGGCTGGAGGCCCACAACACCCTGGGACATCAGCACCGCTCATAAGAACCAGGGCACGGCCTTTAAAAATGACGCCTAAACATGGTGCCTGTTGCCTGCGCGCTCCATAGACTATGTACTCATGGTGGCGCCACGGTAGAGTTACTGCCTTACAGCTCCTGACTACGGGTGATGTCTGTACGGAGTTTGTACATTCTCCCCCTGACCGCATGGGTTTTCTCCGGGAGTTCCACCTTCCTCCCACATCCCAAAACGGAGCATGTTTGTAGGCTAATTGGCTTCAGTAAAATTGTATCGTCGGTCCGGGGCTGTCGGTTGGCCCGGCGGGAGTTGAGCTGGTATTGGCTGAAGGATTCCATTGCCTTTCACTATTCTGCACAACTCCTGCCGGGCCAACAGATAGCCCCGGACCGACGACACCAGCGGCCCCAGGCCCACAGCCAGCGCGAAGAAGAAGCGCCAACTCCAGCCCAACCGGCCGCGGCCAACCCCCCCTCCCTCACCGCGCCGGCTGCAAGCCCAGCCCAACACCTCCGGCCGCCCCCGGACAGGGACGGGACGGGGACGGGGACGGGGACGACCCAGCAGCAACTCAACAGAACCGGTCCCGACACCAACCACGGACGAGCACGGTCTCGCTCACTCACCCATGCATAAAGCTATAAAAACGACAAAATAATCTTAGCTTTTAAAAAAGGAACAATAAATACAACTGTTTCATAGTTTGAAAGCAGTATTTTCATACCTAGAAGAATCAAAGCTGGAAAAAACGGAAGTAATGAAGGTTCACTGCCCCACTGCTTTCCAGGGCTGTTTATGCATGGTGACCTTTGGCCTGGGCTTGCGCAGTCGGAATACCGAACTCGCTTATATAGATGTGTTTATCTGCACATACACCAATACAATTACAAGGAATGAAATGCCGTACCAGGAAACTATTGCCTACCTGAAGAACATACAAAATGCTTGCAGTTTTTCTCCGCTGCCTGTAAAAGGGAGGCACAGTTTTAGTTACAACCAAGCCATCAATATAAATTCCAAGTGCCTTTTAACATGAAGCAGAAATGATCCTGCCAACTTTCTCACTGCTTACCTTCTGACACAAATGTCCCACTCCTCTTATCTTAAAGGAGCCAGTTGGTTGCACATTATCAAGTTTAAGGTAGATTGTGGTCCCTGCCACCTTGGAGAGAGCCAGACTTTTATGCAGTGGTGTGCAGATGTGAAAGCTCTTCTGCTCTGTCGATGCCATTACCTGCCAAGTGAACACGAAAATCTATGAGGAAACAAGGAACTGCAGATGCCAGTTTACAAAAGAAGACACAGAGACGCTGGAGCATCTCGCAGCATCTCAGGAGAAGAAGAAGGGTCTGTAGCAGGGTCCCGACACAAAACATCACCCATCCTTTTTCTCCAGGGTTGTCGCCTGATCCGCTGAGTTACTCCAGTGTGTCTGGCATCTCAGGAGAACATGGACAGGTGACGTTTTGGGTGGGACCCTTCTTCAACCTATCCATGTTCTCCTGAGATGCTGCCTGACCCGCTGAGCTACCCCAGGGAGTGCTGGAGAGTCCAGAGAGAGTCTTCAATATGAAAATGAATGAATTTGCTTAATTCTTTTTCTATAAACAGAACTAAAACTTGTTTGCCTTTATTTTAAATCTTTCACCTCTAAGGGTCCAGAGGAGGTTTACGAGAATGATTCCAGGGATGATTGGGTTAATGTACCATGAGTGTTTGATGACTCTGGGCCTGTACTTGCTGGAGTTTAGAAGGATGAGGAGGATCCCATAGTAACTTCATGTATAATGAAAGGCCTGGATAGAGGGGATGTGGAGAAGATGTTTTCACTCATGGGAGAGTCTAGGACCAGAGGGCACAGCTTCAGAATAAAGACTTACATTTTGAAAGGAGATGAAGAGGAATGTCTTTAGTCCGCGGGTGATGAATCTGTGGAATTAATTGCCACAGACAGCTGTGAAGGCCAAGTCATTGGGTATTTTTATGGCGGAGACTGGCAGGTATTTGATTAGTGCAGGTGTCTGGGGTTATGGGGAGAAGGCAGGAGAATGGAGTTGAGAAGGAAAGATAGATCAGCCATGCTTGAATGGTGGAGTAGACTCGATGAGCTGAATGGCCTAATTCTGCTCCTATGACATGAACTTATGAACTAATATACTCTTTATTTTTCATGTTACTGCAGCTATCAGGGCAAGAGAAAGCCTCATGCATCCTTCCCCATTGGACTGAGCACAACCTGGTTTTGGCCATATCTTCTGCACCAGTTCAATAACCAATTCCCCTTTCTTTAGTCCCAGTAAACCAATAACTGATCAAAAAGGCAACATTGTTCAAAACTACTGCAAATCTTTCGAGAAAACATCACCAAAAGGAAGTGATTAAAGTAAAATATAATTTGTAATAACAAGGAACTGCGGATGCTGGTTTACCAAAGAAAGAAAGTAAATGCGTCTTTCTCAGTTAAAACGTTTTTAAATTAAAATCAAAGTGCTCTAGACTTGTAGACTTGAGTAGATTTGATAGACCGAATGGCCTAATTCTGCGCCTATCATGATCTTATGAACTTGGAGTGCTGCCATCTTTCTATGTCCATCCCTCCCGACAAAGATTTACAGAACATCTTATCACAACATATAAATAATACACTCCCTGAACACAGTGTAGTCAGTCAATTAAGCACTAAATGTACAGTATGGTAGCTACTCTTCACCAAAGTGGAAAAAGCAGCAGTCAACTGGCAAGATCTGACAAGAAGCTGTGTGAAAATGGGCAGATCATTTGTTTTTGACGATGACTGAAGAAACATTGTTAGCCAGCAGACTGGCAAAATCTCTCCTGTCCTTCTTTCTAAGAATGTCGAGGAAGATTTTTTTCTTTGCATTCGCAAGAGAAGCAGAGATGACCTCAAGTTGAAACCACCATCCAACAATGGTGGTATCATCGGCAACTTTAAGGGTGGGCATGTAGCTTTCTCCATGGATATAGAGAGAGTAAAGCAGGGGGTTGAGCACACAGCATTGAGATGCTCCCGTGATAATGGTCATTGAGGAGGAAGTGTTGGTGCCACTCGTACTAGTTGAGGTCTGCTGATGAGGAGGGTTTGATGAGGAGTTTTGAGGGGGTAATGGTGTTGAATGCCAAGCTGTAGCTGATGAACCGCAGCCTGATACATGTTTTCTTATTGTCCAAGCTCTCCAACGCAGAATGGAGAGCCAGCGAGATCGCATCTGCTATTGATCTATTGTAGCAATAGATGAATTATAGTGGGTCCAAGTCCTTACTAAGGCAGGAGTTAATATGTGTCATAATCAACCTCTCAAAGCACTTGATTTAGTTTTGTTTAGAGATACAGCGTGGAAACAGGCTCTTTAACTCATCTTCCACGCCGAACATCAATCACCCGTTCACAATAGTTTGGTTTCGTCGAGACCCTTAATTAACTTTATTTTAGTTCCAAGCCGACCAGTGATTACCAAAGCCAATTAACCTACAAACTTGTACGTCTTTGGAGTGTGGGAGGGAACCGGAGCACAAGGAGTAGAACCAGACGGTGACAGGGAGAACGTGCAAACTCCGTACATACAGCACCCCTAGCCAGGATCGAACACGGGTCTCCGGCGCTGTAAGGCAGCAACTCTACTGCCACTAGTTCTGTGTGATCTCACTTTCTCATCCTACATTCTCACCCCCTACACACCAGAGGCAATTTACAGAAGCCAATTAACCTACAAACCTGCACGTCTCTGGAATGTGGGAGGGAACCGGAGCATCCGGAGAAAACCCGCGCGGTCTCTGGGAGAAGATAGAAATGCCAGACAACATAATGGACTTGAGAAAGTACATCGAAGTTCTCTCTTTCCAAGTGAGCCGAGACATAATTGAGCTCAGCTAGGAGGAATGTGCCGCTGTCACTTGAACTACTTGGTTTCCCCTTATTGGAAGTAATGGCGTGCAAGCCTTGCCATGGATACCGAATGTCCACCTAAGTGGTGATTAGATTGATGTTAATAGGATGAAGAAGGGAAAGAACCGTATTCTAGTTTGTTCCAAATTTAAGGAACCACAGGGTCACAATTTTAAGGTATATTTGGTCCGATCTCGGCTCAGCATCGAAGCTTAATTTTTCCAGAACATCAGGAACAGCTGAATCAAGCTGACAGCTGATGTAGTGAACATCAATTGACTGGAATTCCTTAACAAAAGGGGTAGGGAATCACCCTTCACTTAGAGTCATAGTGGAACAGCGTGGAAACAGGCCCTTCAGCCCAACAAGTCCCATCCACGTGAGACCCACCTGACTGTGTTTGGCCCATATCCCTCTAAACCTGTCCTATCCATGTACCTGTCTAAATATTTGTTAAGCATTACGATAGTACCTGCCTCCACCACCTCCTCCGGCTACTCATTCCATACACCCACCACCCTTTGTGTGAAAAAGATACCTCTCAGATTCCTATTAAATATTCCCCCCCTCACCTTCAAACTGTGTCCTCTGGTTCTTGATTCCACTATTCTGGCCAAGAGACTCTGTGCGTCTACCCAATCTATACCTCTCATGATTGTGTACACCTCTATAAGATCACCCCTCTTCCTCATGCACTCCAAGGAATAGGGTCCTAGCCTGCCCATAATTTGAGGTCAAAACTGAAACTCCTACATTAGTCAACTGTCCCCAAACCCCCCACAGTTTGTCCTTGGTTTTTAATCATCTTTCATATTGCCAGGAGATCACATAGATTTGGGGTGGATGAAACATGTACAGATTAAAATGATCAAGTAGAATATTTGAGTTATGGAGCCATAGAGCTGTGCAGCATAGAAACATGCTCTTCAGCCAACGTGTCTTGGTCTATCTATCTAATGCCACATGCCTGTATTAATTCCATGTCCCTCTTGGGCCTACTCATTCAAGTGCCTGTCCAGAAGCCTCGTAAACATTGTTCCTGTTCCTGTTCCTGCTCCTGCCTTCTTCTGTCAGCTCATTCCAGATACCAACTACTCCTTTTAAAACAAATCTACCCCTGAGATCCTCCTGAAGCCTCCTCCCTCTCACTTTAAACCTATGCCCTCTAGCTTTAGACAACCCAACCGTGAGAAACAAACACCAGTTAACAAACACCAGTTATCTATCCTAGTTATGCCTCTCATTACTACTGCTAATCAGCGGTGGTCTAGTGATTATCTACTGGAATGCTTGTAAGAAAATAATTTCACTGTGTGCTTGCACTTTGCACATGTGACAAGAAGGGACCATTGAACCACCATTGAACCATTTTATTATGTCATCTCTCAACCTCCTTTGCTCCAGAGAAAATAGACCTAGCCTACATAATCTCTCCTGTTAACTCTAGGCCTGCAAACCACAAGAGCATTGTGATGCACCCCATTTAGCTTACTGACATCCATGCTAGAGTGTGTCGACCAGAATTAGTTCAATACTGCAAGTGTGGCCGAGTCAAAGTTTTGAACATTACTTCCTAATTCGGGTATTCAATGCCCGGTCAATGAAGGCAAGCATGCTCTACGCCTTCCTTGCTACCCTGTATTGCACGTTTCAGAGAACTATGTACTTCAACCCCTAGGACATGCCTCAAACACACTTTGAGGGCCCTGCCAACACTGCGTATGTCCTTACTTATTCTCAAAATGCATCACTTCACACTTGTCCGAATAAAATTCCATCTACCATTCCCTTTCCCAATTTCCCAGATGATCTAAATCCTGTTGTAACCTGCGACAATCTTCTTCACGACCCACTATTTGGATGTCATCCGCAGACTTACTACCCACGCCACCTACATTCTCATCCAAATTTAGACCCCTTCAAAGCAGATTTCCTAACATGCTCACTCGTAATCAGAGATCGGCCTTCAAAACGTTTTTTTTTTACTTAATTAACTTAAGAGTTATAGAGACATAAAGTCATACACCATGGAAAGAACTTGTCCACACCGACCAACATGTCCCATCTACACTAGTCCCACTTGCCTGCATTTGGCCCATATCCCTCCAAACTTGTCCTATTTATGTACCTGTCTAATTGTTTCTTAAACATTGCAATAGTTCCTGTCTCAACTACCTTCTCCGGCAGCTCGTTCCAAATACCCACCACCCTTTGCGTGAAAAAGGTTACCCCTCAGATTCCTGTTAAATCTTTCCCCCGACACCTTAAACCTATGTTGAACCTCTGGTTCTCGATTCCCCAATTCTGGGCAAGTGACTCCGTGCGTCTACCCGATCCATTCCTCTCATGATTCTCTACACTTCAGCTTCTTCAGGCCAGTCATCTCCCCGATCACTCTCTCGATCCTCGCAACACCCGTTTGCTCCCACCTGCCATTTCTTCTCATTCCAACTGCATCACTTCCAGCAAATGCTGCCAATTTTCCAACACAATTCCTTTCTCCTGCCCCCTGTAGGAACAGTCCAACTACCTGGTCATCAATCCTATAGTTTCTCAGCCTTGGAGAGTCCAGTGCCCTGTGGCAGAGCTTGCAATATCAAAAAACTCGCCACTACCGCTGGGATGCAGATCACTTATTAGCGCCGCTGACAGCTTCTGGCCCTCATTACTGGAGGCACCGTTGGTCAGCCTGCTGTTTGACCCATTGCAGGACCCAAAATAACCAGCAATCTGGGAGGTTCAAGGGCCTTCACTGCAAGCCTCAAAAACCCTTAAGCAATGCTCAGTTAACCCTTAAATAGTGGCCCAAAAGCAACCACTTGGCTTATTTGCTGGAAGCAACAGTAATCACTAAATTTGCAACTGAAAAGCTAAGCTGGCTTGCTTCCACTTTGCAAACCATCTGCTGTAAATGATTAGCTTGGCAATGAAGCAAATGCACTCCATGAGAAGATATGATTGCCAACCTAAGTAGATTGTCTGGTTAACATGGTGCTTTCAGTTCAACTCTGATTAGACTCGACGTAAATCATGACTTGCCTTCATTTTCACTTTCATCATCGGCAACTCAATGCACACAAGCGATGTCAGACTGGAGTAAACTCGCTGATTCCCGGAGACTGTAACGTCGGCGTATCGTGAATTCAGCCCCACGGGCTTTCAGACCCGGCGGAGAGAAATGTAAAACTGTAGATAAAGCAGGGCGCTATCCAGTGAGAAACACAAGCTGCACTCTCACACTGTTAAGTCCTGATACACTTCTCGCTCGTCCCACTCCCTGAATGGGACAATATAATTGCCTCAAAAAGCTGGAGTAACTCAGTGGGTCAGACAGCATCTCTGGAGAAAAGGAATAGGTGATGTTTCAGGTCGAGAACCTTCTTCTGAAGACTATTCTGAAGAAGGGTCTCGACCCGAAATATCACCTTTTCCTTTTCTGCCTGACCCCTTGAGTTACTCCAGCTTTTTGTGTCTATCTTCAGTTTAAACCAGCATCTGCAGTTCCTTCCTACACAATATAATTGCCTCTCCATCTTTCAGCTCTGATGGGTTGACAATTTCTTCCCTGACCAGTTTACAGAGGTGGTCCTATGAATTCAATGGGCAGAGTGGTCTGATTTCCATAGTTTGATCAGATCCCACCTGCAGGACCTGAACCTGACGGATCAACGCTATCTCACTCCTGCTGACAGCAGCACTGCCCCATATCAACGTGGCTTCACTTTGAAATTGTCACCCTTCCTGAAAGGAGGCAAGGTGCACAAGGCAGATTTAGACACCAGACAGCTCCTCCATCTTGTCCAACAAAATAAAGGACAGCAGAATGACAGGTTTAAAATAAACTGAACCACAGTTTACAGTAACCTTGATGCAAAATCATTTGCCACCGAGTGTGTAGATATGTTGTGGCAAAGGACATTCACCAAAGCAGCTGTTTCCTGCCTGGTTTCTAAGCATCAATACTACAACACGAGAGATAAAGCATTTGTGTCATCTATTCTGGGCGGCACGGTGGCGCAGCGGTAGAGTTGCTGTCTTACAGCGCCAGAGACCCGAGTTCAACCCTGACTACAGGTGCTGTCTGTAGAGAGTTTGCACGTTCTCCCCGTGACTGGGCAGGTTTTCTCCGGGAGCTCCGGTTACCTCCCACACTCCAAAGACGTACAGGTTTGTATGTTAATTGGCGTGGGTAAAAAAAATGTGTACATTGTTTTGAGTGTGTAGGATAGTGTTAGTGTGCGGGGATCGCTGGTTGGCACAGACTCGGTGGGCCGAAAGGGCCTGTTTTCATGCTGTATCTCTAAACCTAACAAAAATAAACACTATTTCCCTGATCTTTTGCTGTTAAATGAATTAATGAAATAGCTTAAGGAATACTTTACGTAATGGTATATGTGTAATTAATATAATGGGTGGCTTAGAGACACCCCTGGTAATGTACCTGTCTCAGAGCTCTCTGTTCAGTTCAAGTTCAGTTCTGCGCTCCAACTCCAATGTGGACTGTGTTCTCCCTGAGTCCACCAGATGCTCTGGTTTATCCCACCTCACAAAGGCACGCTGGCTGTTTAGTTTATTGGCTCCTGTAAAGTACCCCTAGAGGAGATGAATGTTAGGAGAATCATGGGGCAGTTAGTGGGAATGTGAGAGAGAGCTCACTGGAAAATAAGTGGGAGAACATGATTGACCTTGCAGCTCGAAGCCATTATGGCCCGTGGAGCCTGTCTCATAAGAAAATATGAGGATAATCCTTGTGTTTGGCATTCATAGGTTAAGTGACAGGAGATTCTGCACTGGCTTCTTTGTTCAAACAAGAGTCTACGCGTCAGTAAGCTTAAAAGTGATGAAAACTATCATTCAATGCATTACAATAGGACACTTAGTAAAATTCAAGGTAATCAGGAAAAGTCAAGAGATTTGTAACCCTTGCATCCCATCTCTCCCCATCCCTCCCCCACCCGTTTTACCAGCTTCAAAGTCGTCTTGTTGAGTCGCATTGTTTGCATATCTTTCATTCATTTGTTCTATATCTCTCTACATCACCGTCTACAGTATAACTCTCATTTCCCTTTCCCCTGATTCTTAGTCTGAAGAAAGGCCTTGACCCGAAACGTCACCTAATCCTTTTCTCCAGAGATGCTGTCTGACCCGCTGAGTTACTCCAGCTTTTTGAGTTGATATTAGAGGTTTGTGAAAGATATTTGACCAACTTATAGGACTTCTTTCAAGGAGTAAAGTGTCTAGTGGATAAAAAGATAGATTTACAGCACTGAGATTTGCAGAAAGCATGCAATACAGTGCCACATCAAATGTTAGTGCAGAAAGGAAAAGCTTGTGCTATTGCTGTGGGTAGAAGATTGCTGGTTAACTGAAAGCAGAGAGTAGTCTGGAATGAGTCTGAAGAAGGGACCCGACCCAAAACGTCATCTGTCTTTTTTCTCCAGAATTACTGCCTGACCCGCTGAGTTACTCCAGCACTCGGTGTCTAGAAATGGTTGATAAGATGCAATAAGAAGATAGACACAAAATGCTGGAGCATCTCTGGAGAGAAGGAATGGGTGAGGATTGCATGCCACTGGGAATAAGCGAGTTCGGTATTCCGAAAAATGCAAGGAATCATGGGATTTGTCAAAGGACATTCACCATAAAGAAAAAGCGAATGAAGCGCTGTCTGAAGAAACTATACATTCTTACAATTATTCATAATTTATGTATAAAAATATATTTAATTTGAGGAACGGGGTTGCCATGTGGTCACATTATAGGGAAATTAATGTATTCCAGACTGGAACGCAACGTTACTGAGTCAAATTTCACCATTCTGCTAATTTCAAGGCAATGGAATTCTTCAGCCAACCACAGCCGTGGCAACCGACAGCCACGGACTGACGACACCAGCGGCCCTAGCCAACAGCCAGAGCGGAGAAGAAGCTTGACTCCACCGGGCCAAATGAAGGCCCCGGAACAACTACACCAGCGGCCCCAGGCCCACAGCCAGCGCGGAGAAGAAGCGGCAACTCCAGCCCAACCCCGCTCCCCGATGGGCCGGGGACTGCCAGCCAACCCCCCCCCCCCCCAAGCACCAGCCATACACACAAAGCACTGCAGCAACTCTGCCTCCTCCACGCACCCAAGCACAGCCCCGCACCTTCGGCTGCTCCCGGACAGGGACAGGACATCCAGGAGGGGACGGGGACGCCCCAGCAGCAACTCAACAGCGCCCGCAGACACGGGCCTGATCTCGCTCACTCACCAAAGCATAAAGCAATAAACACGACAAAATAATCTTCACTTTTAACAAAGGAACAATAAATAGAACTATTTCATAGTTTGAAAGCAGTATTTACTTACCCAGAAGAATCAAAGCTGGCAGAAATAAAGGTGTATGTACACAGCTCCACTGCTTTCCCACAATGTTTAAGCATAGTGACCTTTAACCTGGGCATGCAGTCGGAATACCGAACTCACTTTACTGGCACCTCAATGTAGTTATCATTTGTATAAATGACTTGGATGAAAGCACTGTAGGTATGAGTTCAAAGTTTACTGATGGCACAAAAGTAGGTTGGAAACTAAATTGTGATAAAGGACACATGGTGGCTGTGCCACCACAAAGGAATATTAATGGTTAAATAAGTGGGCAAGACATTGGAAAATAGAGATAAATTTGGGAAAACATGAAATGTATTCTGGCAGAAAATAAATTATCTTAATGATGAGAGATGCAGAGTTTTGGTTTAGAGAGGGATCTGGGTACTTTAGTGTACAATTCACAAATGGCAATTGCACAATTCCAGTAAGTATATACTGTATGGCAGGTAACAGAGTATTCCAGAGGAAGGAGCTGCAGGTGCTGGTTTAAGCCGAAGATAGACACAAAATGCTGGAGTGACTCAGCGGGGACAGGCAGCATCTCTGGAGAGAAGGAATGGTTGACGTTTCGGGTCGAGACCCCTCGTCTTCAGATTACTAATGTTTATTTAAGAACTAGAGGATCTTTGTTTAGAAATAAAGGAAGTTCTTCGTTTAGTTCAAAGGAAGAAAAAATTATTTGTGCAGTTTAGTTTAGAGATACAGCATGGAAACGGCCTTTCAGCCCACACTGACCCGCTCACACTAGTTCTATGTCATCCCACTTTTGCATCCACTCCCTACACACTAGGGGCAATATACAGGGGCCGATCTTTCAATCTGTGGTGGATCTCAGTTTAGTTTAGAGATTCAGCACCTCTGTTACCAGGCTTCTGAATTGGCCATCCATTAGCTAGGATACTGTCCGATTCACCTCTACCCCATTGCCGATGTTGGGCTTTGAAATGGAATCAGTGCACTACAATGCTGAGAATTATATTCTACACTGTATCTTCCCCTTTGCACTGCCTGTGGCACTTGAGTTTGGCTTGATTGTATTAATGATTGTATTAATGTAAAGCGATGCCTTGCCTGGGTCGCCGCGCTAGATCGACGCGCTGGAGCTCCGGTGAGCTGTGACCGCCGACTTCGACACCTCCCGGGCTGCGGGTCTGCGGAGAGGAGCGGGCGGCGCCGACTTTAACATCGGGAGCCTGGGAGCTCCAAACCGGCGTGGCCTTGTCGGCTTCGGAAGCCACGGACTCCGGTAGGGAATCGGCCATTCCAGGTGGCCCAGCCTCTGTGAGGACTCTCCCGACGCCGGGGCAACAGCACCCGGTGAGAACGGCCAGGAACATCGGGCCTCCGTAGAGGCAATAGCGGAGGCCTCAACAGGCCTGACTATGGGAGAACTGGGGTTGGGGACTGGACATTGTGCCTTCCCCCACAGTGGTAATCATTGTGGGGGGGGTGATTTTTGTGTGTATTCTCTTTGTTAGTCTTTGTCCAAGATGGCGGTCGGAAGGGAGAGTGGACGCTGGCGCGGTTTAGCTGCCGCTGCTCTCTCTTCACATTGTGTTTCTGATTTTTTTTTTAATGTCTTTGAATTGAATTCTGTCTTTAATTTGTGTATTGGTGGTGTCTTTATAACTTATTTTACTCCGATTTATGTTTCTTTGTTATATTCTGTAAGGTGTCCTTGAGACTTTTGTATAGGTGCCCACAAATAAAATGTATTATTATTATTATTATAATGATCGTTTTATCTGATCTGATAAAGCTTTTCACTGCACCTCGGTACAAATGACCATAACAAACCTAAACCTAAAGTTTTCTAAAGTGTGTCATGTTACCTTTTACATCCACCTAAACTAGTAGAGTCATAGACTCAGACTGCATGAAAACAGGCCCTTCTGCCCAACTTGCCCACACTGACTCACATGTCCCATCTACACTAGTCCCACTTGCCAAGTGTTAGGCCCACATCCCTCTAAAACCTGTCCTTTCCATGCACCTGTCGGAATGTTTTTTAAACATTGTGATAGTCCCTGCCTCAACTACCTCCACCCTTTGTGTGAAAAAAAGTTACCCCTCAGATTCTTATTAATCCCCTTCATCTTAAAACTTTGTCCTCTGGTTCTCGTTTCCCTTCCTCTGGGCAAGAGACTCTGTGCGTCTACCCAATTTATTCCTCTCGTGATTCTGTACACTTTTATAACTTCAAAGTGGATGGAGTGTCTGTTTAATTTCTCATAATAAAGAAAGTGCCTTTTCAGTTGGATATCCCACTGTCAACTGAGGTTATCTATTAAATCCTGGCCTGCAGTGAGGTCCCGTCACCTTGTGATTCACCAGCAAAGTACAAACCACAATACACCTTGAACCTTTTCTTCTTCTTATGAATGCCAAGCAGAATGGCAGAAGTCTCATAGAGAGTAACAGCTTACTTATTAACACTGATAGGCAGTTTCTGACTGCAGTACTATCCAGCACAATGTCGCCATGATTTACAGTATTACAAATCTCCAACAGGTTCCCATAACTACACAATGACACAATAACCCTGCAGAACAAATGTTGCTGTTCACAGTTAAAACAAAGCAATTTTACGGTACCAACAGTCAGCTTATGTTTGGACACCTCAAAAAATATTTCCGAACATTAATGCGTTGCTAGACTTCACAGTTTCAGTCTGTTTAATTGTATATTAAACAAGAGTGTTTAAACAGTTGGAACTTGTCCCAAAATCAGCTTTAAACAGATTAGATTAAGGAGACTGAAGCTGTTTATTTCCCTTAAAGAGGCTGACACCAAGCCAAATATTACACTGGCAACTTGGCACTTCCAAAGCTGTGACTGTGTCATTGATTTTCAGAAGTCAATTCAAACTAGAAAGGCTTTGCTCAGATTGGGATATAGGCTGTTGGGACATTTACAATGGATCACACTGCCTTCTCTGGAAAGAGACTTCATGGGTCAGCTTATTATTTGCTTGGTGTGCAGGAACTAAGCTCTTGTTTTGTCACCTACATCCCCTTTGTTACCATACAACAGCATGTGTATGTTCTGAAGAGAATATTTTCACATCAGAGCTACATTCCAATAGTAGTTCTAAAAACATTTTTATTTTTGGTAGACAAAAATGCTGGAGAAACTCAACGGGTGAGGCAGCATCTATGGAGCGAAGGAAATAGGCAACGTTTCGGGCCAAAACCCTTCCTCAGACTGAACACTGGTAACATTGCCACCATTGCAACTGCTGTTTTTTAGAGATTTGCAATTTGAGAGGGAGAAGGTTAAATCAGAAGTGTTAGTGTTGCAGTTGAACAAACTGGACTATGAAGGCATGAGAGAGGAGCTGGCCGAAGTCGACTGGAAAAGGATCCTAGCAGGAATGACGGTGGAACAGCAATGGCAGGAATTTCTGGGCATAATCCAGAAGACGCAGCATCATTTCATTCCAAAGAGGAAGAAAGATTCTAAGGGGAGTAAGAGGCAACCGTGGCTGACAAGGGAAGTTAGGGATGGAATAAAACGAAAAGAAAAGGTGTATAACATAGCAAAGTGTAGCGGGAAGCCAGAGGACTTTCAAAGGATAACAGAAGGGAACAAAAAGGGCAATACGGGATGAAAAGATGATATACGAGGGTAAGCTGGCCAAGAATATAAAGAAGGATAGTAAAAGCTTCTTTAGGTATGCTAAGAGAAAAAGATTAGTAAAGACAAATGTGGGTCCCTTGAAGGCAGAAACAGGTGAAATTATTATGGGGAACAAGGAAAATGGCTGAAGTGTTGAACAGGTACTTTGGTTCTGTCTTCACTAAGGAAGACACAAACAATCTCCCAGATGTACTAGAGGACAGAGGGTCTAGGGAGAACAGGAAGAAATTTGCATTAGGCGAGAAATAGTATTGGGTAAACTGATGGGACTGAAGGCTGATAAATCCCCTGGGCCTGATGGTCTGCATCCCAGGGTACTCAAGGAGGTGGCTCTAGAAATCGTGGTCGCATTGGTGATCATTTTCTAATGTTCTATAGATTCAGGATCAGTTCCTGTGGATTGGAGGGTAGCTAATGTTATCCCACTTTTCAAGAAAGGAGCGAGAGAGAAAACAATAATTATAGACCAGTTAGCCTGACATGAAGATGCTGGGGTCAATTATTGAAGAAGTAATAGCGGCGCATTTGGATAGCAGTAAAGGATTGGTCCGTCAGCATGGATTTATGAAGGGGAAATCCTGCTTGACTAATCTTCTGGATTTTTTTGAGGATGTGGCAAGTAAAATGGACGAAGGAGAGAGAGCCAGTAGATGTAGTGTATCTGGACTTTCAGAAAGCCTTTGATAAGGTCCCACACAGGAGATTAGTGGGCAAAATTAGAGCACATGGTATTGGGGGTAGGGTATTGACATGGATAGAGAATTGGTTGGCAGACAGAAAACAAAGAGTAGGAATAAACGGCAGAATGGCAGGCAGTGGCGAGTGGAGTGCCGCAAGGCTCGGTGCTAGGGCTGCAACTATTTACAATATATATTAATGATTTAGATGATGGGATTAAAAGTAACACTAGAAAATTTGCAGATGACACAAAGCTGGGTGGCACTGTGAACTGTGAAGAGGATGCTAGAAGGTTGCAGGGTGACTTCGACAGGTTGAGTGAGTGGACAGATGCATGGCAGATGCAGTATAATGTAGATAAATGTGAGGTTATCCACTTTAGCGGCAAGAACAAGGAGGCAGATTATTATCTCAATGGTGTCAGATTATGAAACAGGGAAGTGCAACGAGACCTGGGTGTCCTTCTACACCAGTCACTGAAAGTAAACATGCAGGTAGAGCAGGCAGTGAAGAAAGCTAATGACATGTTGGCCTTCATAACAAGAGGATTTGAGTATCGGAGTAAAGAAGTCCTTCTGCAGTTGTACAGGGCCCTGGTGAGACCACATCTGGTGTATTGTGAGCAGTTCAAATTCCTCCTAGTTTGAGGAAGGACATCCCTGCTATTGAGGCAGTACAGCGTAGGTTCACGAAGGTTAGTCCCCGGGATGGCGGGGCTGTCATAAGTGGAAAGATTGGAAAGACTGGGCTTGTATTCACTGGAATTTAGAAGGATGAGAGGATATCTTATAGAAACATATAAAATTATAAAAGGACTGGACAAGCTAGATGCAGGAAAAATGTTCCGAATGTTGGGGGAATCCAGAACCAGGGGCCACAAGAATAAAGGGGAGGCCATTTAAAACTGAGATGAGAAAAAACTTTTTCACCCAGAGAGTTGTGAATTTGTGGAATTCTCTGCCACAGAATGCAGTAGAGGCCAATTCACTAGATGAAATTAAAAGAGAGTTAAATAGAGCTCTAGGGGCTAGCGGAATCAAGCGATATGGGGAGAAGGCAGGCACGGGTTACTGATTGTGGATGATCAGCCATGATCACAATGAATGGTAGTGCTGGCTCAAAGGGCCAAATGGCCTCATCCTGCACCTATTTTCTATGTTTCTATACAGCGTGGAAACAGGCCCTTCGGCCCACCAAGTCTGCACCAACTAGCGATCGTGTAGCACAATACTACACACGAGACACAATATACAATTTTACAATGTAAGTTTCATTATTCAACATTTGTACACCTACATGAAAAGACGATTTATGCTCATCCATAAATGTGACCTTGTGTTTGCTTGTTCACAAACAATGAAGCTTTTCAAATAGCTAATCAAAACCTTGAGTTGTTCTGCAGTGTGTCTGTGGGAACTGAAATTCAAGTCACATGGTGTTTTACTCTGATACGGCAAGGACTTCTGGTCATGGTTGTTTATTAACCGGTCTGATTCCTATCTTCATAGAGTCATACAGCACGGAAACAGGTCCTTTGGCCCAACTTGCCCTTACCGACCATTAGATTTTATAATACTGACCGCTAGGCTGTATGGGGATGCTTTGCATTTTTAATAGTTAATTATTGTGTCTTTTTAAGTATTTATTGCTTTCATGTATTGTCCATATTGTATTTTATATATTTTTTGTCTGCTTTTGTTCTGAATGTGTGGGTTTGTTGGTTGTTGGTTTCTGGACATCTGAATTTCCCTGAGGGGATCAATAAAGTATTTATTATTTATTATTTATGCCCCATCTACTCTAGACCCACCTGCCCGCATTTAACCCATATCCCTCTAAACCTTCTCATCCATGTACCTGTCCAAATACCTTTTAAATGTTGTTATGGTACCCGCGTCAACTACCTCCTCTGTTCAATACACCCACCACCCTCTTTGTGCAAAAGTTGCCCCCCAGCTCCCTATTCAATCTTTCCCCTCTCACCTTAAACCTATGCCCCTTGATACGTTCTTCAAGTTCAAGTGAGTTTATTGTCATGTGTCCCTGATAGGACAATGAAATTCTTGCTTTGCTTCAGCACAACAGAACATAGTAGGCATTGAACTACAAGGCATTCTATAAATATATACACACATGAATCAATATACTGATAAAGTGCAAATAACAGTTAATGGGCTATTAAAGTTCAGAGTTTTGTCCGAGCCAGGTTTAATAGCCTGGGCTGTGGGGAAGTAGCTATTCCTGAACCTGGTCGTTGCAGTCTTCAGGCTCCTGTACCTTCTACCTGAAGGTCATTAGGGAGATGACTCTGGGTAAAAGACTGTGCATTTACCCTTTTCCCCTCGTGATCTTATACACCGCTGTAAGACCACCACTCATCCTCCTGCATTCCATTAAATATCCATTATCATTTACACACAAGTCAACGTGTACATTTATAGTGAGTTAACCTGATACCGATCACACACGCACAGTGTGAAGACGATTTTGCTTAAGTATAATGTATTTGCTCCCGATTTTTTTTGTCGCTGCAAGGTACAGTAAGGATTTGTCATTAGCCTGTTACTAAAACATTACCGTGTGTTCCACAGTGTCACTAACTCAAGGCAGTTTAGATAACATCAAGTTGTTTAAGAAAGAACTGCAGAATGCTGGAAAATCGAAGGTGGACAAAAATGCTGGAGAAACTCAACGGGTGAGGGAGGCAGCATCTGTGGAGCGAAGGAAATAGGCGACGTTTCGGGTCGAGACGTTGTCTGAAGAAGGGTTTCGACCCGAAACGTTGCCTATTTCCTTCGCTCCTTAGAAAACATCAACAACAGCCGCTGCAGAGAACACAACGCTGTTCCTTTTCTGAAGATAGAATCTGGTTAAAATCAGATCACTCTTACCGTAAATAAACAGTTCCGCAATTCAGGGCGACACACCTCGCAGTTATTCTTCCGGATCGAAAAAGCAATGGCATTGTCAACCGACCCGTCACGTTGGCCGCTTGGCCGGCGTCAATGCTGTCTCTCTGCGGATAGGGCTCGCCGATTCCTCCCCCGAAACTTTGCACTGCTTTTGAGGAGGGGGTTTGCAACAGATCGCGTTGCAACGTTGCTTGCTTGTAAACAGTGTGTCTAAAGCAATGCCAGCCCATCCGGCGGTGCAACAGATTGCTAGCACCCTCTGTGTTTGGATTTTGTCAAGTTCCCCTCAGCTGACCGCAACACACAACACTAATCCCCATATCCAATAGTCAATGCATTGTGGAGGGATTACATTATCAGTGCGCTTCTGTTGTAGTCTCAGTGGAGTCCAGATGTATTTAAGGTGGGGGAGATTATATTACCTTTAAAGGGCAGGCACAAGGAACTGCAAATGCTTGTTTACGGAAAAAAAGACACAAAGTGCTGGAGTAAAGGGCCTGTCCCACTTGGACGACCTAAACCACGAGTTTAGAAGACCCTAGACGAGTTGAAAAAAATGTCAAGGTCATGTTGACTCGCCGAAGTAAAAGATCTCCTACGACCATGTCTACGACCTCCTATGAGCCCCCTCGACCTCACTTCCACACTTAAGACCAACTACGACTAGCTACGAGTGGACAATGATCAAATGATAAAATTATGTCATGTTTGCATTTGTTCTCGGGCCAGTTACTGACCTACAACTACCTACAACTACCTACAACTACCTACGACTATCACGACCTACCTACAAGTAAAAAGTATAATTTTTTTTCCTTGCCGACCTTTTTTTACTCATGGACATTTTTTTATCAGGCTGGAAAAAAAGCCACGACCTACTTGAGGCCACGAGTACGCGGAGACCACTCACGAGCACGAGGAAGAGTTACGAAGACCTCCTACGACCTCGTGGCCACCATGCTGCGAGTATGAGTCAAGGGCAAACTCGGCAGAGGTCGCCAATTAGGTCGTGAAAGTGGGACAGGGGCTTCACTCAGAGGGTCAGGCAGCAACTCTGGAGAATGTGGATTGGTGATCCAAACGCCCCGACCCGAAACATCACCTATCCACATTCCCCAGAGATGCTATCTGTCCCGCTGAGTTACTCCAGCACTTTGTGTCCTTTTTTAAAAAGTTCATAGGGTCTTTCATCAGAATATTGACAACATTGTGTTAGTCTTTGGGCTCAGAACAAGTCGATGCTTGTACAACAAACAAATCAAGGTACAGTATCGGCGGAAACAGAATCGAGGTAGGAAACAGCAGTGTTTACTCCCAGAAGAAGACACAAAGTGCTGGAGTAACTCAGCGGGTCAGACAGCATCGCTGGAGAACATGGATAGGTGACCATTCTGGTAGGGACCCTTCTTCAGGCTGATTTTAGTGGGGGAAGCGGAGAAAGCTGGAAGAGAGGTGGGGACAGGACAAAGCCTGGCAGATAATGGGTAGATACAGGCGAGGGGGGGGGGTGAGGTTGATGGGCAGATGTTTGGACAAAGGCCAGCGGTGTAAAGGCTGAAGGTGTGTGACAAAAGGATTGAAGAGTTGTAAATTGTGAAGCTAGAGGAAGGAATGTGCGTGGAAGGGGAGGGGGAAGGGGGGAGGGGAGAAATAGGTGTGAGCCCAGGTGGGGCACAGTGAAGAGGGATGGAGATGAGAGGGTTGTATGGGAGTAGGTTATGTATTGGAGAATTGGAGTATTGAGTTCCTACCGTTGGGTTGTAAGCTACCCTAACGGAATACGAGGTGCTCTTCCTCCAGTTTGCGTGTGGCCTCATTTTGGAAATGGAGGCCCAAGAGAAAAAGGTCAGTATGGGAATGGAAAGTGGTGTTAAAATGACGAGC